>OY282641.1:92726570-92941570 GCA_958299015.1 Tetanocera ferruginea | reverse complement strand
TATTTCTTTGTGTTCATTGCATCATTTTTGCGTACGTGACTTCGTACAGGCAGTGCAGTTGTTGTTGTTGCAGTTTAGCTGTTCTTCTTTTCTGGTGGTGCCTGAATAGCGGACAAGTTTTTGTTGCTGCGGTAAATAATCTTTTTTTTGCTGGTTGTTGCTGACGAAATATAGCGGCTATATATATATATATATATATTTACATTGGAGCAGTCTCTAGTACAGTTTTTTTTCAAACCAAAAATGGACAAAGAGTCAACTATCGAGAAATTCATCGATCCATCGCAATGGATGATGTGGAAATTTCAGGTTCGAGTAAATTTGATGGCGTCAGAGCTTTTTGGATATGTCAATGGGACGGAGAAAAATACAACCGACAATAAAACTTTTATTAAGAATGATGCACGGACACAGAAGGTTATCGTAAATTCATGTGGTGCTAAAGTTCTTATTCATTTGTGTAATTGCAACACGGCAAAGGAAATGTGGGATAAATTGCATTCGGTGTACGAACAAACAAATGAATCAGCCAAGCAACTATTGCAGGAGCAATTTTATACTTACAAAAAGGATTCAAATCATGATATAGCTACACATATTTCAATTCTTGAAGGACTGGTTACAAAATTAAAAGTAGTCGGTGTAAATATTGATGAAAGCATGCTGATGACAAAAATTATAATGACACTACCAACCGAATATAAGCATTTTTCTACAGCATGGGATTCAACAAGTGATGAACACCGCACAATTGTTAATTTGACAAACCGTCTTATGGTGGAAGAATCCCGATTAGGCTTTCAAGCAATCAATTTGAATGAAATCGGAGCTACTGAGGCGCTGGTGGCAAGCCATAATGCTAATTTTGTTAAAAGACGGACTAACCACAACGCCAAGCGCAAGGGCAAATGTTTTAAGTGTGGAGGCTTTGGTCACTGGAAACGTGATTGCAGGGTTAAGTCTGCCACAGCAAAAAATTCCGTTTTAGATTCAACTTCTAGATTCGATGACAAGGCTTTTTTTGGTGATGTTGTTCAATCTTTGAAAGAAAGCGATAGTTGGTACGTCGATTCAGGAGCCACAAGCCATATATGTAAAAGTCGTGAATGGTTTTGTAATTACACTGAATTGGACCAGCCAATTGAAGTTTTACTTGGTGATGGAAAGACAATGAAAGCAGTTGGACGTGGTAACATAAAAATTTTATCATTTTATCCTTTACTGGGACAAATTGGATCGAAAAAATCTTAAAGGATGTTTTATATTCACCGCAATTGTGCGCAAATTTATTTTCATCAACTAAGGCAATGGATAATGGGCATACAAGTTGGTCAGATAAGAGCTGTTTTAAATTGTTTGATGGAAACAAAGTAGTTGCAATTGGTTGCAGAAAAGCAGGCATGTTTCAAATGATTTTTAAAATTATAGAGCCTACGACAATGGCCAACGTGGCAATTAAATGCAGCTCATTGCGGATTTGGCATGAGAGGCTTGGCCATCAAAATCTGAAACATGTGCGAAATTTTTTAAAGAAAAATAACATTGATTTTATTGATGAAGAATTCGATTGCGAAGGTTGCGCATTTGGCAAGCAACATAGATTAAGTTTTGATTTGCTAGTTGAGCGATCATCAAAGTGCGGCGAAATTCTTCATGCTGACGTTTGCGGACCAATGGAGCAGAATTCTTTTGGAGGTTCCAGATATTTTCTGCTATTTAAAGACGACTTTTCTCATTTTAGATTCGTGTTTTTCCTTAAAAGTAAGTCAGAGGTTATTGAAAAACTTAAAGTCGTTGTGAGAACTTCTGAAAAGCAGTGTAACCATCCAATAAAAATATTGCAAACTGACAACGGAACCGAATTCGTGAATGAAGACGTAAAAACATTTTTAGAAGAAAATGGAATTCATCATCGTCGGTCAGTACCGTATACACCAGAACAAAATGGTAGTATTGAGCGAGAAAATCGCACAATAATGGAATCAGCACGATCCATGATTCATACAAAAAGTCTTAATGTGAAACTTTGGGCGGAGGCCGTTCAAACAGCGGTGTACATATTAAATCGAACTGGAACAAGCACATTGAAGGATAAAACACCTTTTGATCTTTGGTTTGGCAAGCCAGCAAATTGTGATAATTTTCGGATATTTGGGTCTGAAGTATACGTGCACATTCCTAAACAAAAGCGATCAAAATTAGACGTTAAGGCAAAGAAATGTATATTTGTGGGTTACGATGAAACTTACAAAGGTTACCGAGTTATGGATGATACAAATTGTATAAAAGTAGCTCGTGATGTTCAGTTTTTAGCTGAAAAACCGACGACAATTACCATCGTTGAAGATGAAACTGAGAATGGAGTTCATCAGGATGTTGAAATAGAAGCTGAACAGCAGTCAAATACTGAAGTTATACCAGAGCGTTCAGCAAAGGTGGGCCATATCGATGAAAACAATATTTTAGAATCGCGTTTGCGCAGTGGTAAAGAAAGTGCTTTAATGGCAACAGCATTAGTATCCATTATGAGCCAAAATCCTACGAGGAAGCTAAAAAATCACCAGATCACAACAAATGGTCAGAAGCTATGAAAGAGGAATATGATTCGCTTTGCCAAAATGAAACTTGGATTCTTGTTGAAAAACCAACTAACCAAAAGGTGATTGACAACAAATGGGTTTTTAAAATAAAGCAAAATGCAGATGATTCTATGGTTAGATATAAAGCACGACTTGTTGTAAGAGGTTTTACTCAAGAGTATGGGATTGATTATTTGGAGACATTTAGTCCAGTGGTACGTTTTACTTCGTTGCGGTCAATTTTGAGTATTGCAGCTGAGAGAAAAATGAAGATAATCCAGTTTGATGTCAAAACGGCATTTTTAAATGGTGATCTCGATGAAGAGATATACATGTGGCAGCCAATTGGTTTTGATGACGACAGTGGACGAGTATGCAAATTAAAGAAAAGTCTTTATGGCCTTAAACAAGCCTCACGGTGCTGGAATCAAAAATTCAAATACTTCATAGAACGCTTTGGGTTCAAAGTAAGCGAAGCAGATCCATGCATATATGTGAATCGAGATGGTGATGGCATGACTTTCTTGGCGATATATGTTGACGACGGCATAATATGCAGTGATGATTCGGCAAGTATAACAGCAGTTTCTAATCATCTTCAAAAACAATTTCAGATTAAACTTATGGAAGTCGGATGTTTTCTGGGGTTTCAAATTGAGAGATTTCATGACGGTTCTATTTTTATTCATCAATCAGCTTACTCAAAAAGAATTTTGCAAAAGTTTAATGCAAAGGATTGTTTTCCAGTGGCAGTACCGAGTGACCCGAATCAAGTTTTGAGAAGCTCTTTAGATTCAAAGCCTAGTACATTTTTATATAGGCAGCTAGTTGGAAATTTAATGTATCTTGCGGTAGCAACGCGGCCCGATATATGTTACGCTATTGGAAATGTCAGTCGTTACTTGAAGAATCCTACTATAGCACACGAAAAAGCACTAAAACGCATTTTGAAATACATAAAGGGCACAACAGGGTTCGGAATATTTTACAACAACAAGGTCAAAAATAGTTTTTGTGGATATAGTGATGCAGATTATGCAGGTGATCTTGACACTCGTAGATCTACGTCAGGATCAGCATTTCTTTACAACAATGGTATTATAAGTTGGAGTAGTGGGCGGCAGAAATGTGTATCTCTATCTACGATGGAATCAGAATATATAGCTGCTTCCGAAGCAGTTAAAGAATTGTTGTGGCTGAAGCGACTATTTGCGAATTTATTACCATTCAATTCAAACAACAATATAACATTTTATATGGACAATCAGAGCGCTATTCGCATCATTAAAAATCCAGAGTACCACAAAAGAAGTAAGCATATAGACGTGAGGTATCATTTCATACGAGAGAAGTTCCAGGAGGGCTGTTTCAACTTACAATACATATCAACGCATCAAATGATTGCAGATATTTTCACTAAAGCTCTACCAAAGGATCGTTTCGAGTCTCTACGCTCATTAATTGGTGTTATGGAAGTTAACAAAAAGGGGGAGTGTTGAATATAAGCCACTAATATGTATATTACTTATTTGTAAGCTTTGAAAAATCCCTTTCTTAAGATTCTAGTTTTTGTTAACATTGCAACATTGTTTTTATCTTGATTCCTCTTTCGCAAGTTCTTTCTTTATTCATTCTTATCGCAGCATCAAACATTGTAACACTTTTACATCAACATTTATCTTTAATAAATAGTTTTAAATAAAATTTAACTCTTATAACTGAGTGAAAATTAAATTTTAATAATTAGAATAATTTTTAAGGAACTGTGTATCTTATCTTCTCTTTAAAACTGTATTTTTGATAGTTTTTGTTGGTTGATTTGAACATAATAATAATTATTTTAGTAAAATAAAGGAGTCAGAAAACCATATTAGAGTTTTTAATAGACATCTTCAAAATAAAATAAAAAAAAAGTCAGAACTCCATAAATTGATATAGAACACCATTTATTTAATTTAAATAAAAAATTTAATGAATTTAAATCAATTTAATTTTTTATAAATTTTTTAAGCAAGTAAAAAGTTTATTAATGATTTTACACTATAAGTTTTATGTAACAGTATACCCAAAACATATTCCAATTCAAAATTATGTTCTAGCAGGTTAAAAGCTGTAAATGAGGTTTGTTTCATGATATATAGTCTCAGAACTTAGTAATCACAAAATCATAAAGTATATGATTATATATGGTATAGTGGTATAGTGGTATATGGTAAAGATATAGTCTAATGGTAAAATATAAAAACAGAACATACTCATAAAATCATTTTTTTCAACACTTTTTTTGAAAAAAATAAAAAAAAAATTTGATTTTTTTTGCATAACTTGAAGGGAATCCAAATTTTTCCTATACTATATTCAACAAAATTATAGCCGAAAAAAAACTAAAAAAATCTTGTGAACATACTTATGTGATCTGAACATGTCCACAGTACTTTAAAAGCTCCAAAAGATCATATAATTTGGTAAAAAAATTTGTTTTATTTTATTTAAATGTTTTCTTTTATTTTCATACACTTTAATATGATGCAATGAAATTAAGAGTTTACTTCTTAGAAAGCGGAAAGCTGAAATGAATCAAAAATAATTCATTTCATGCAAAATCTTAAAAACTTAACTGAATGCAATACTTTAAAAAATTTAGAAAGATCTTGTTTTTTTTTTAAATACGCACAAGTGATAAATTATGATTTTTTGTGATAATTTATTTAGTCAGCAAGGTCTAACAAATGTTAGTTGCTCGAAAAATCATCATCAGAGTCTTGATAAACTTCATCAAATGTACCTTCATTGGCACTCTGAGATTCTGCTTCTTCGCCATCCACTTTCATGTGCTCAAATTCAGCATCTTGAAATAAGTTTTTCGTGCGCCAACATATTTCGGCCATAACAGCGTCAGGGGATCCCTTTCCTCGATATCTGAATGTAAGCAAACCAGTTATTATAAAATTGTTTTAATATATAAATACTAGGACAAACAGATCTTATTACCTTAATTCAAATGGCAACGCCGTTTGATGAAATCTTTCGCCTTGCTCATCAGATTCCGTTGGAAGCTGACGACTAAAGTAATCTAAGTGATGATGCAAGTAATGTATTTTTAATGACATATGAACACCAATAGCCTCAAACGCAGTCAACTTGTTACTGATAGATTTTTTTATAGTTTTGAGACCGGTGCTTTCCTAGGAAACCAGTAACCACTTCTTTAATAAGGAGCCAAGCATCCTTTTCGGCACCAACTTAAATGTTATCGAAGCGATTATTTTTCATGAGCTTACGGATGTCTGGGCCATTGAGAACGCCTGTAGAAAATGAGTAAATTTTTTAAATTATCAATATCTGGACAAAATTGTTAATTTTATGTTTATCTTACGCACCTTCCTTCAATTTTTCAATGCTAATTTTCTGTTTAAAAATAGAGTCTCTTAAAAGGTTTAAAATATCGCGCGCATGTTCGGAATTATCCTTATCTCTTACGAGGGCCTTAATGAAGTTTTTAACAACACCGAGCTTAACGTGGAGGAATTGCAGCAATATCATCTCACGCGGCACTAGTGCTTTTTTAATTACATTCATTTCTCCCTCTTTGTGATTTGCTCTACTTTTCCATGAATGATTTTGGTAATGATTGCCTTTATATCGGGAGTCCCAATTGCATAAAAAACACATAAATTTAGTGTAGCCACTTTGCAATCCGGTGAGCATTGCTACGACCTTAAGGTCACAACAAATCCGCCACTTGTGATAATCATAATTCACTGAATTCAATATGCATTCCATTTTTTCATACGTTTCCTTTGTATCGGTGGAATATGCGATTGGAACACATGGCTTCTTATTAGTTCGATGTAACAGAACAGCTTTAAGACTCTGTTTTGAACTGTCTATGAATAGTCGCCAATCAGCCGAGTTATAGAGTATTTTCATTTGCTCCATGAGTTTGTTGATATCGTCACAATACGCAAATGTATTGTCTTTGTTCTTATCAGCTGTTTTGACATTTGTTTACTTTTTAAGTTCCGACACCTGTGCTTTTCAAACTGTCTGCAGTACTTATTCAAACAGGGTTGCCAAAGCTTCTTTTGAATTTATAAATTTAATTGACCATAACCTTAAAACTAAACTTACATTAAAATTTAATAAAATCATTATGTACTGCAAATTCCGGAACTGTGCTGTGTGCAGCACTAAATGCTCGTGTTTTCGATGCACTTAACGAAAACAAAGGTTTACGTTGGGCATGCGAAGAATGTAGAGCAACGGATGTTGATATTTTAAAACTTATAAGGCAATCAAGAAAGGGCTTCTTGGAGGTCTCAAAAGACCTTGATGCGGCGCAGAATAGATTGTCGGAGTATGAAAATTTGTTTAAATCGTTAAAGTGCATGGATGAGGCTTTCGTATCTCCTAAGCGCAAACGTAGCAAAAAAAATCTCCGGAGCCTTGCCAATGCTACTGCAAAAGCAGCCTCTCCGTCTACAAATGTTACTCCAAAAGCCACTTCTGATTGTAATATTGAGCCTTCACCCAACTTATATACTTCAGTTGAAGCATTGGCAACTGAAGTTGAGGCTGTAGCTAATGTTCATAATACTAATGAAGTGGCTACTGCAAAATCTCCAGCATTTGTCGACCCCAATTTACTTTTGGCTGAGGCTTCTGCTGTTATTCCTTCAATTAACTTAAGCACTAATTCTCCTTCTACTTCTGGCGCTTTATCTTATGCTCAAACTTGCGCTTTATCCAGTGATGGTAATTCGGTACCTATTACTAATAATACAGGTGCAATACCTAAACTAATATCGATAAGTAGCTCAAATCAGCCATTGCACAAAAATCTTGTAGTTATTCCGCCTGCAAGATCTATATTTGTTTCGCGATTTGCAGCTGATACGTCTGAGGATGACATCCTTTACTTTTTAAATACAAACCTGAATATTTTGAATAAAAATATTTCTGTTTATAAATTTAAGTTCTCTCATGAACGTGTCACTTCATCTTTTAAAATATCTATGCCTGCTGAAGCCTACAATAAAGTCATTGATCAAAGTTTTTGGCCTAAATATACTGTAGTACATGAATATGTTCCCAGGTCGCAGCCAACAACTACACTTGCAACTTTACCTGTTCGCGACATGAACCAAAAAAACTAGTTTGCTGCCTACAGTTACGCATCTTATATCAGAACGTTCGTGGGATTAACACAAAATTGGTTAACTTATTTATTATGAGTCACAACATTTATTATGATATAATTGCTTTCAGTGAGACTTGGCTTAGACCTAACACTTTGAATTCTGAAATTCTGTGTAACAAATTTAATATTTTTCGTAAAGATAGAAATTCTATTCCTGGTAATTGCTCTAATGGTGGGGGTGTGCTGATTGCGGTTAAATCCACACATTTCTCTCAAGAAATAGTTATCCTTGAAGCAGCAGACATAGAATTCTGTTGTGTGCATGCAAAGTACGGTTCTTTGAGTCTTTATATTACATGCTCATATATACCTCCCTTTTCTAACTTAGAAGTGTAAAGCAAACATTTGGTTTCTATTAGTAAAGTTTTCCTATTGCTACATCCTAATGATCATATCTTAATAACTGGTGACTTTAACTTACCCAATGTTTCTTGGAACTTTTGTTCTGAAAACCCTTCAATATATTTACCATCGTCTGAAAGTTCATCTGATAATTACTTTTTAAATGAGCTTTCAAGTCAAGGTCTTTTCCAACTAAACTATCATTTGAATAAGAATAACCGCTTGCTTGATCTGGTATTTTTTGATGAAAGCAACATTGCTTCAGTGTCAAGGTCCGATCCTCTGGTCACTCCTGAAGATTCTCACCACCCAACCATTGAAATTAGTCTTAATTTTCCTAAACCATCTATACTGAATCGTGCTAGTCAACCATTCATGGAATTTAACTTTAAAAAAACTAACTATGTTATGTTAAAAAATAGTTTGTCCAGTATAAATTGGTCATCTATACTGTATCTTAATACAGAAGTTTTATCTTCACAGAATCTGGATGCTGCGGTCTGTGCGTTTAATACAACGCTCATTGACTGCTTCACTAGATCTATTCCGCAAAGAAAAGCTTCTATAATTTCAGGCCCTGTGTGGTATAACAATGAATTAAGAAAATTGAGAAACTTAAAATCTAAATATTATAAAAAATATCAAAGAACGCATAGTTTGATTGATTTCGGCCGGTATACTTCGACTAAATATAGTTACCAGCTATTGTGCAAGCAATCCTATAACATATACCTAACAAAAGTAAAATTAAACATTAAGTCTGATGCAAAATCATTCTGGAGTTTTGTTAACACAAAACGTAAGATTGATTCTTATCCTTCTTTTATGAAATATAAAAATGTGGAATCTGATAATGATTATAGCATTTGTAACCTTTTTGCTGACTTCTTTAAGTCAACTTACTCGTCGTCATCTTTTGATAATGGTAGCTATCCTTTTAATGTTCATTCTGGGGATATTTGCCTCCCAATAGTTGACAACAATACAGTTTTATCTTATCTAAAAGATCTTAAAACTTCGTATAAAAGTGGTCCCGACAACATTCCATCTTGCATTCTGAAATATTGCTGTGAAGAATTAGTAACTCCAATCACTTTGCTTTTTACCTATTCTCTAAAGGCTTGCTATTTTCCAACTATCTGGAAGGCGTCATTCATTATCCCATTGCATAAATCTGGTAATAGATCATTAATTGATAACTATCGTGGAATTGCGAAATTAAGTGCTTTGCCCAAACTTTTTGAGGCAATTATTACTTCACAATTATCACACAGTGTTAAGTCGTTGATGTCCCCTTGTCAACATGGATTCCTCTCAGGAAAATCTGCGGTCACTAACCTCCTTGAATTTACATCTATGACAATAGAAAATTTTGGAAAAGGTTTACAGACTGATGTTATCTACACGGACTTTAGCATAGCTTTTGATGTTGTAAATCACAAGCTCTTGATTCTAAAATTATCTTTGATTGGATTTCCCACAAAAATGGTGAGATGGATCGAATCGTATTTAAGTAACAGAACACAATCTGTTCTATTTAAACTCGTGAAATCATACGAGTTTCCTGTTATCTCTGGAGTACCCCAAGGAAGTCATCTTGGGCCACTTTTGTTTCTACTTTATATAAACGATTTGCCATCGGCATTCTAACATCTTGATGTATGCTGACGATTTTAAACTATTCCTTTCTTTTAAGAATGAATATGATGGTTTATTCTTGCAAATTGACATCAACAATCTTCATAGCTGGTGCAGAATAAATCTAATGAATCTTAATCGCGAAAACCATTCTTAAAGTGTTATTTCAAAATTTGTGACTACACATTAGAATCCTTAGATAGTTTTCTTGATCTTGGAGTTACTATGGATCCTAAACTACGATTTCATATTCATATAAATAAAATAATAAATAGAGCAAATAGTACCCTAGGATTTATTAAACGTTGGGCAAAAGAGTTTAATGATCCTTTTATTACGAAAACTTTATTCACTTCTCTAGTTCGGCCTATCTTAGAATATGCTTCAATTGTATGGTGCCCACGATACGGTTGTTACATCGATGACATTGAATCTGTTCAGAAAAAATTTCTGTTATTCTGCCTGAACTATCTTTATTGCAATATTAACTTTAATCTACCACCTTATGAATATCGGCTACAGCTATTAAATCTTCCTACTCTAAAAATAGGAGAGTTATGCTTAATGTTAGTTGGATTGTTAAACTTATACATGGATATGTAGACAGTCCATATTTATTGAGTAAAATTTACTTTAATATTCCACTTCGTCCTAGAAGATCTTTTGAGCTACTTTTCATGAACTTTTGTAGAACAAATTACTTGCAAAATGAACCATTAAGAAGCGCATGCGGAGACTTGAATTCTGTTTCAGATGTTATATCTTTAAATGAATCCATGTACTCAATTACACTTAAAATTATAGATTATCTGCAGTACCGACAGTGATTCTGACCATGATCTTCAAATACATAATTCAACACATACATCTGAATGGACCTGACCTGAACCCGTTTTGGACCTCCTCAATTAATATAATCGAACATGCTTGGTGAATGTAAACGCATTTTTTTCGGTTGTGCTGAGCTGGTTGTATCTTTTGGACTTTGTCCTACAACCAGCGAGAACGATTTGTATGACATATAATAATACGACAGGCCAATGAGACCTCGTTGTCTCAGTGCCAGCGTTCGCAACCATTTCTTTGTTTCTAAGGAAATTGGTGTGGTAAATATGACCTTGTTTGTCAAAATACCACCTTGCTGTGAACGATATGTATTATGTTTATGGTTATACTTATCAGTGTGGCGTACAGACCTTGTTTGTCTTGATATCACCCACCGTTCTTGGCCGACACCATGATGCTTTACATACACAACCATGTTTGTCTTGGTTAAATCATTGTCAATTTTAAAATGTTATTATTATTTCTGTTACTGTATTATATTTTAAACTGTTACATATTATTATAATTAATTGTTTGTATGTGGCTGAATTTTAAAAGCTATAAAGCCTCAAAGGCTTAGCTTATAATAAATAAAAAAAAATAAAAAAAAAAAAAAAAGCTTTTGAAGTTCAGTTTGGCGCTTTCTGTAACACGTGACCTTTACGTCTGGCGCCAATAAATTTTGTTCATTCAAAAATTTGGTGAGCTCTTCGGACTTTCTTTGAGAAAGCTCCAATCTGCTAACCATAAAATCTAGCCGGTCCTGTGTGATCAGAATTGGTATTGAGGTTGAATATGATGGTTCCGGCACATATTGAGAATGGCTTTCCCATTCTTCGTTGTCGGTACTATAAATTGTAGCAGTTTCTATTTTGGATGGTTGCTGCGGAATTGAAACAATGCCTATTGAGTGTCTCTTCGGTAGGATGGCACTAGACACCGCTTGGTACTGAAAAGCTTTAGCCTTCTTAGTGTTCATGCCGTTTACAGTAGTTTTACATGCGTAGCAGTTTGATTCATTGTGCTTCCTTCCCGCATTAGTCCAAATCATCGGCGTTTCAAAGCGCAAGGATGTTCGCTTTTGTTGTTCCCACTCAAAAAGTTAATTATAATATAACGCACACACTGAATTAGGAGCCCATTTTTTATTTTCAATAATTTTTTTCCCATAACATATTTGGTACACTTTCTTAAATGCTGAACTTAAAACGCGTGTTTTTTTCTTAAATTTTTGTTGCGCGTTAATTGACGTAAAATTTCCACAAACATAGCAAAAAATTTTTATGTTGCCTTTACACTTTCCCATTTTTTCACTGTATTTAAATTTGTATTTTCACTATGAGTATGGCACAGGGTTTAAATTATTGGTTTGTAGTTTTATTTCAGAATGATAACTTTATTTTATAAAATTTCTGAAATGAAAAGCTAATATGAATTGTTCAAAGTAAAAAGCGTAGGAGTAGAGTAGTTTAGATTACAGTAGATATACATATTTCAACATAAATTACTTTAAAAGAACAGCGAAAGCAACAAATATTTTACTGCGGTAGTGCTAAAAAACTAAAACTTCAAATTTGTTGCTCGTAACACTTCTCAAAAACTTTCGGTAGCCCTACCGAGGACTACTTTAGTGGAACTACGCAGTAAGCTTCATTATTTTTGATGCTGGCCTACGGAAAAATACAATCAATCAAGTTGCAATAACAACTTGTTGCAATTGAATAGTTCCGTGATCACTTTTACAAAAAAATAAAAATTAAAATGAAACAATAAAACAAAAAAAATTACAAAAAAAGTGCATATTGTTTTACTGCATTGGGTCAAGTTTTTAAGATTTCGCATGAAATGAATTATTTTTGATTCATTTCGGCTTTCCGCTTTCTAAGAAGTAAACTCTTAATTTCATTGCATCATAATAAAGTGTATGAAAATAAAAGAAAACATTTAAATAAAATAATACAAATTTTTTTACCAAATTATATGATCTTTTGGAGCTTTTAAAGTACTGTGGACATGTTCAGATCACATAAGTATGTTCACAAGATTTGTTTAGTTTTTTTTTCGGCTATAATTTTGTTGAATATAGTATAGGAAAAATTTGGATTCCCTTCAAGTTATGCAAAAAAAATCAAATTTTTTTTTTATTTTTTTCAAAAACAGTGTTGACTTTTAGCTACAACATTGCCGAAGACAGTAAACCAATATCTCTAACTATGACGGAGCTGTTGACCATAAAGTGATGATACCTTTTTTGGGCGAAATCACTCAGGAGCACAATATGTTGGGGGCCATAAAAATCAAACGGTCGCCAAACTCGCGAAACCCAGCTAGGGTTAGACTCACCTTGAATCATAGTATCGAACCTATACCGCAGAATCCTGTTATTTTTCCAAAAACCGTTTTTTGTGTCATAGTGTTATTATGTATTAAAAAAATTTAATATAAAGTTAAAGTTTTTTCAATAAAAACGAAGTCCTTAGCTCGAAGTCGTTCTTGTAACTCGTACCGATCGCAGTTACCGATCTTTATTACCGATTTGACGTCACTCTGACGTAATTCTCACCTACAGTGTTCGTGTAATAATCTGAATCGATTTCTGTTCAAGTCTTTTGTTCCAAATCGACAAACTGTCAGCTGTTCCGATTCCACTTCAATAGAATCCTTCAAAGAAGTGTTTGTGTAAGAAAAGTGTATCGATAAAAATTAAAGTTTTTATCACTGACTCTGAGGAAAATGAGAACACTGCCGATTGTTATTTATTTACTTTGTGCAAGTAAGAAACGCTTACAAAACCGAAGAACTGAATACAAATAATGAGAAGGTAAGCTAAAGTAATGTATAGATATTTATAATATTAAGGTTAAGTATATTTATTTAATAGCTAGTTAAGTCCGAGCGAGTTTTCAAGTCACAGCATGTCTTATGGCATACATAAAAACAAAAGTTTCATTCATCTCAATTTAAAATATTCACTTTATAATAACAAAGAAATAATAACAATAATAGTAATATTATAAAAATTTACAGCTTGAAAAATAAAATAAAAACAAACGAACAGCTGTTTGTCATTTTATTCAGTTTCGCATCATTTCTTCTCGATTTGTGTTCTTTTTCATCACGGACCGAATTTTTAACGATTTGAACTTACACAAACACTTGTTCTCACGAAATCGGTAAATAAGGATCGATACAACGTGACGTCATAAAAATCGGTAACTTGTCGATTTATTAACAAGAACGAGCTACTGGTGATGGTAAAAAAGATTTTCATTTTTGATATTCAAATATAAAACCGAAGTCATTGAATCAAAAATTATGTGGTAAAAAGTTCTTTTGCCAAATTTTATACCCCATTTTGGCGTGCACCCGGGGCGGACCGCCGGTTTAAGTTTCATTCATCATGTTGTCAAAAAACATGCTGTAATCATGTCATACTTGTGCGCTTAAAAGACTCTGTCTTACATGTCGACATTTTTTTTCCTAAATAAATAAATAAATAAATGGAAAATTGTTTGATTCGTTGTGTATACAATCTGTCGTTGTAATTTCAAATTTTTAATAACACTATGTAACCCTCAACCTTCCACAAACATTTAAGAGCTTGTATATGTTCTTGTGTTTTTTTACTGCTTTCTTATTTGTTTTAATTGAAACATGTTTTGTTTCATTATTTAGCCTATGATACTTTAAACTCTTACGTCTAAGGCCTCGAACTTCGTCAGAATAGCTCCTTTCTCTTGTATAACGTTTTCCACCAGATCGATTCAGTTTTATTGCTGCTACCGTCAGAACTAGGACCACGATTATTGATACGGAAAAGTTTCGTGTAATACATGTGTAGTTACTATACATTTTGATTTTTAGCATTTTCTAATCTTAAATATTGATTTTTATTGATAATTTGAAGTAGATTTCTGAATTATCTTTTCTTTTATCTTAATTTTAATTTAATGTCTTAATTATTTCTTGAAACATTTTAATCTTTTGAATTTTAACCGTCTATTAACAAATAATTAATTTGATATGTTTATTAATTAAAACCAATTTTTTTAATTTAATATTTGAAGACTTTTCAAAAATTAAAAATTGAATTTTCAAATGTCTATGTTAAATTTAAAAAAAAAATTAATGAAAACCTCTATTTGATCGAATTTTAAACAATTGTTTTTTTTATCTAAAAAAAATTTCAATTTCTATGTTTAATGAAACTTTATTAGTTTAGTTTGAATTTTTTAATTTCAATTTTAATTTAAATTGAATTTCATTTTTACTTTTATAACATAATTTAATTACTGTGAAACAACTTCAGTAAATTATTATGTATTTTGTTAGCTTTTCCTTATATTAAAATCTCAGTGGTAACCGAACTTTTTATTGCTATGACCTCATATGGGCCTATCCATATTGGTGAAAATTTATTTTTTCTTGCCTGATTTTTCATCAGTATTTTATCACCAATTTTAAATTCTACAGGATTTAAAGAGTTATCATACTGTATTTTTAATAATTCTTTTGCTAGCTCCTGGTTGTATCTCACTTGTTCGTGAGTTCTTTGGATTTGGTATTTTTGGAGGATCTTCGGTGTTATACACCGGACTACATTTACGTTTGAGATTAGTTGGCATTTCTGAATTGAACCCATATTAAGTTTTGAACGGTGTTTATTTGGTGCTCATGTGAGGTGCGTTATTGTGCACATGCATGGCAGATGTTAACCACTGGTCCCAATTTGACCCATCCTCTTTTGCAAAACTTCGTAAGTACTCTGCTAATGGACAATGGCTTCTTTCCAATGAGCCATTAGCCTGTGGGTGGTATGGAGTTATATGTAATTTATTAATTCCTAACATTTTACACACATCCGAAAATAATTTCGACAAAATTTGAACCGTTATCGGTAATCAGAACTTTTGGGGTATTGTGGCGAGTTAAAATTTCGCCGAAGAACGCTTTTGATACTGTACTAGCTTCAGCATCTGGTATTCCGACACATGCCATGTATTTCGAACAATCATCTTGAAAAGTAAGAATGTATTTATTTCCTGACACAGTCTCTGGTAGGATATCCATTATGTCCATGTAAACTTTGTCAAATGGACGTGTTGGTGTATCTGTTAACACCATTGGCTTTTCCGTTAAATTGGAACTTTTATTTACCTGGCATTTTTTACATTTCTTAACATATTCCTTGATTTGCTTTTTCATGCCTTTCCATTTATATTCCTGCCTTATTCTGAAATAGGTTTTTAAAGCTCCTTGGTGCCCACCTAGTGGTAGATCACGAAAATCTCTCAGAATTTTTATAATGTCTTTTGGATCGGTTAGAATTGCTATTTCTTTAATTTGTTGGTCTAACACCTCATCATATTGTTCACTAGATTTCTCTGCAGCTTCTTCCGTTTCAATTTCACGACTTAAAGCAGTATGTTTATACCCCCACGCGTACTGCGTAAGGGGTATATTAATTTTGTCACGACGTGTGTAACGCCCATAAGGAGGCGTGGTAGGTATAGAAAAGTATATATATTCTTGATCAGCATCACCACCTGAGTTGATTTAGCCATGTCCGTCTGTCTGTCCGTCTGTCTGTGGACACGATTACAGCCGTAATTTTGAAGCTATCGTTATGAAATTCGATATTTAAGCTTTTTTCTAAAAAACTAAGATCAAGTTCGAGAATGGGCTAGATCGGATGAAAACCACGCCTACCTCCCATACAACCCCAATAATGAAAACATTATAAAAAGACTAATATTTAAGCTACGAAACTGAAATTTTGTATTTGTGTATTCTATATCAAAACTGAGGTGTGTTAAAAAAATGGGCGTCATCCACCCACAAACACGCCCATCTCCCATACAACCCCAAAATTGAAAAATCTATAAAGAGGCTAATATTAAAGTTACAAGACGGAAACTCGGTATTTAAGTATTCTATGTCAAAATTGAGGTGTGTTAGAAAAATGGGCGTTGTTCACCCACTAACACGCCCTCCTCCCATACAACCCAAAAATTGAAAACCCTATAAAGAGGCTAATTTTAAAGGTACAAAACGGAAACTCGATATTCGTGTATTCCATGACAAAACTGAGGTGTGTTAGAAAAATGGGCGTTATACACAAACAAACACGCCCACCTCCCATTCAACCCCAAAATTGAAAGCATTATAAAATGACTTATAATTAAGCTGCAGGAAAACAATTTGATATGTATGTATTTTAGACACATAAAAATTATAAAATCTCTCAAAATCTCATAAAAAAAGCTCTCCAATTTAAGATTATTTTACCTTTAAGAATCGGCCGTGGGGGTATTTTAACTTCGGCCAAGTCGAAGATATACCTTACTAGTTTCTATTGTAATCAAATATTAATTATTCCTTTTTCGCGAAAAGGTCATAGTTTGGCATTTACCAGGATTGAGAAACATATTATTTTTAGTACACTAAACTTCAAAGGATTTCAGATCAGCCTGGATTAGGTTGGCTTAAGATTATTTATTTTATTTTTCTGTATATTTTCATATCGTCTGCATAAATCAGCAGACGGGAGTGTTCAATGACGTGTGTGACGTCATAAATTGCTAAAATAAACAGAAGTGGATTCAGCAATAAATTCTGAAGACAACACCCTCGGAATCGTATTTGATAAGATCGCTCAGTCAAATACGATTTTATCCAGCATATTAAATAATGTTGAAATCCCATTAACTTTAGTTTGAATAAGATTAAATCATGAGGAAATTTATCAAATGCTTTACTAAAGTCAGTGTCAGTGTAAAAACTTGGTTACCAGATTCCATTGAATTTAAGCAGAATGTTGTAAAATCGAGAAGATTAGACACAGTGGATCTTCCATTAACAAAACCATGCTGACGAGTTGTTATGACTTCTCCACAATGAATTTTAACACGATCGTACACAATTCGCTCAAAAAGTTTGGGAATCGACAAAAGCTTAGGGATGGGCCTATAATTATTAACATCATTCCTGCAACCTTTTTTATATATAAGACTTAAAAATTATTTTTACAGAAAACTGGAAAATAACTTTTTGCAATTGATTTGTTAAATAATAAAGAAAGTGGTTGATATAAAACGGTTTAAATATTCACTATTTAATACATCTGAGAGATTCTGAAATTCCAGAAACAAACGTTTGTAGGTTTCTAAGTCACTTGAGTCCAAACTACAGACATATCTCTTCCAAGCCCTATTCCTGTTACTGCAAATTGTTTTAAATTCCTTTGTGTACCAAGGGTACGCTGAGTTTTTCGCAAACTTGAGACTATATGGTACGGACTGAGAAATTACAGCATAGAGTTCCGAATAAAAAGTTTAATGGATTCATTAAGATTATGTCCATTTATATATTCTAAAATTACGTTAACTTTATTATTAAGTAAATGATTCAACTTCAAAAAGTCAGCTTTTTAAAAATTGAATTCATAAACCTGGTCGATTGAACTCGAGTTGATTGTATTCTATCTATCGGATTTATACCAAATACTCAATTGTGGATGATATACATCAATTGTAGTAAGTCATCCGACAGGCAAAATTAGTCCTTCAGTTTCCAGCTTGGTGCTGTTCCCCCATTCCACGAAGTTATGCCTTACGGCGGTTCCACGTGATTCATACTGGGTCGAAGATTCAATGCTTCGTACTGTATGCCTTCGTTATCTTGTGTTGTGCTGTTTCTTATAGTTTTTTGCAATCGTTTAGCAATTCGGGCTTCTTTTGAAGCTTCATATGCCTTCACTCTGGCGCATTTCGAACGGTTTGCATCATTTCCTTTGCAAAAATTCAAGGCTGTAGCTCCTATGGTGATACCAAGTAGTTGAAACATTTGCAAATAGCTATAAGCGCCGTCATTGTAAGTAGACACTGCCATGCAGCGTGCATTATTAACAATTCTGCTGCTGCCTGGCATACACTTAGGTGCAATGAGCCAAATTTTTGCATTCAAACTTTCATTGGAGTTTAACTCCAATAAGTATAACTGAGCATATAAAATAAAAATTCCACTATATGAGGTATAAAGATGCCTTTTTTTTAAGCAATTCAAAAACAAAACCCACCCTTCAAGTAGGTACGAAATAACAACCACCAAAAGTCAGGTAGCAAGTAAAACAAGTATATATAGCCCGTTTCAAAAGAGAAGAAAATGTTTTAGTTTCATTTTTCGATGCGCAGTGAAAAATTATTTTTAAAGCTAAAACATTTTTTAGAGCGTATTTTCTTGCTCTTTTTGTACTGTTTGCTGAACTTTATGCTTTTTTTGAGTGTTTTTTACAATTTTTCTATATATTTAAATGCGGAAACATTCAGAACAAATGATAGCACAAGTATGGTGTTGCACCGGCGGCCTGCAGCAACCTGCATCTTGAGATAGAAATCAAAAACAAATTACATAAAAAATATATTATTTTCTCAAGAAAAGAATTGTGAAGTGAAATTTTGGCTAACAAATTATTTTTTGACGCCCCCTTTTTTTCAATTTTGAGTGGTTGATTTTGAAAAATAAAATTCAGTACTTCCGCAGCGCAGTTGCGATGAACAACAAAATTCAGGAATATACATTAATTTTTTTTTCATTATTTTTCTGCTCAGAGAATATTCAATATTTTTTTTTATTGTCGACCAATCAGAATGAAGAACGCTTTCAAAATTATTTTCTTCTTCTCAAACATGCGCGAAAATGTTCTTCTCTTTTGAAACAGGCTATACCAGCTGCCGTACGTAGGTAACGTGAAATTTAAAAATGCGCTTAAATTTTGTTTCTTAGAATCTTAAGAATATTTAAAAAACGGCCAATATCATGTCCCCCCTTAATAGTTTTTAACGATCCTCATAAGGAGGAAGGTTAAAAATGTCAGTTCCACTTAATTCCCTTAGAGCAAACCGAACAAAACGTTTTTGGATGCTCTCTATTCGCTCAACATGCAAATTATAACTTGGGGACCAGACTTGACTTGCGTACTCCAAGCGAGGACGCACAATTGAATAATACAACGTTGTAGTTGTAATCATGCTATTGAATTCTTTGACACAGCGTTTTATAAATCCAAGCATTGAAGACGCCTTTTTACAAATATTATCAGTATGAATGTTGAACGACAACTTAGGATATATGCATATACCAAGGTCTCTGACTGCATCTACACGACTTAAAGCAGTATCTTTTATATTGTAATCAAATTATTCATTTTTCGCGAAAAGGTCATATTTTGGCATTTACCAGGATTGAGAAACATATTATTTTTAGTACACTAAACTTCAAAGGATTTCAAATCAGCCTGGATTAGGTTGGAATCATCTTTAGTATTTATTTTTCCGTATATTTTCATATCGTCTGCATAAATTAACGGGTGAGAGTGTTTAATGACGTGTGTGACGTCATTCGATGCTAAAATAAACAGAAGTGGACCAAGGTTACCTTGAGGAACACCTGATTCAGCAATAAATTCAGAAGACAACAGCCCTCGGAATCGTATTTGATAAGATCGTTCTGTCAAATACGATTTAATCCAGCTGACAAAATATTGTGGAAATCCCATTAACTTTAGTTTGAATAAGTTTAAATCATGAGGTAATTTATCAAATGCTTTACTAAAGTCAGTGTAAATACAGTCAACCTGGTTACCAGATTCCATTGAATTAAGGCAGAATGTTGTAAAATCGAAAAGATAAGACACAGTGGATCTTCCATTAACAAAACCATGCTGACGAGTTGTTATGACTTCTCCACAATGAATTTTAACACGATCGTACACAATTCGCTCAAAAAATTTTGGAATCGACGAAAGCTTAAGGATGGGCCTATTATTAACATCATTCCTGCAACCTTTTTTATATATAAGACTTAAAAATTATTTTTTACAGAAAACTGGAAAATAACTTTTTGCAATTGATTTGTTAAATAATAAAGAAAGTGGTTGATATAAAACGGAACCGCATTAAGTTAGCAATGCGGCAGAAATTCCATCGTGTCCAGCGCCAAAATCCTCATCGAATGTCCCAATAAACTTTAAAATATCCTCAGAGATGAAGGATATATACTCCAAAGAGACCCTGGGTGAAGAGCTCATATAGTCAAAATACCCTTCATCAGGATTAAAAGAATCTGAACAAAAAGATTCCTTGAAAAGATTGGCAAAAAGCCCACAAATTATAGATGGATCGTCCGTAAATCCATCAAGAGTTTTGAAGGATGAAGGAAATCCATCAGATTTTTTCTTAGTATTTATGAACCCCCAAAATCTCTTTGGATCAGACAATATTCTCAACTTAATATTGTCTAAATATTCATTATATAATACAGCTGAGAGATTCTGAAATTCCAGAAACAAACGTTTGTAGGTTTCTAAGTCACTTGAGTCCAAACTACAGACATATCTCTTCCAAGCCCTATTCCTGTTACTGCGAATTGTTTTAAATTCCTTTGTGTACCAAGGGTACGCTGAGTTTTTCGCAAATTTGAGACTATATGGTACGGACTGAGAAATTACAGCAAAGAGTTCCGAATAAAAAGTTTAATGGATTCATTAAGATTATGTTCATTTATATGTATCATCAAAAAAATATCATCCTCAGAAGAATGCCATTTTAAGTTAGGCAGATTAAAATCGCCCAACAATAAAATGTCGTCATTAACGTCAAAAATATTAAGAATATAGTCTAGACAATCTGCCAGACTTGTATTGACCCCTGCACAATGAGCTCAATAATAGAGGCGCAGGGAATATCAAAAAAAGGAACTGAAAATACAGTTCCTTACAGCTATAAGAACACTACCACCAGCAGAAGGAATATTGCTGGAGTGTCTGTCCTTTCTAAATAATTGGAAACTATTGTCAAACGACTCCAAGTCAGTAATGTCTTCATTCAACCATGTTTCAGTAAACGCGATAATATCTTCAAACAATTCTGAGTCGACAGAAATATGTCTCGCGTTTTACAACGCAATCTCTAGTTTTTTTGGGTCTGATGGGCGATGTTAATCGACCTCCTAGACTTATTTTTAGGTTTGAAATCAGAAACGAGAGTATTATCGGCCCACTTATTAGAATTAATATCAAAAAAGTGGGCGCTATTCGACAAAGGGGTGTGGCAATATGAGAGAATTACTGTGTCGCGAATAATATTGATACAAGGGTATAGAAATTTATTACAACGGTAGGAAAAATTACTAAAAATTTTTGCAAAAAAAAATGATCGTTTTTCGAGAATGGGAGTGGCAATATTAATAAAAACACTGTATCTCGATTACTATTGACTCTACGAAACTAAAATTTAGTACAAAGGTAGGTACAAATATAACAAATAACTGCCAGTAATGTGGGCGGTATTCGATAAAGGGATGTGTCACTATAAGAAAAACACTGTATCTCAGTAAATATTGACACTAGATTACTAGAGTCAATAAAATTCACAGCAAAAATGCAAGGGTAGGTACAATTTAAAAAAATAACGGTCAATTAAGTGGGCGTTAGTCGACAAAGAGGTGTGGCAACATTAGAAAAACTCTGTATCTTGAATAATATTGACACTAGAGTACTGAAGTTAGCTACAGGGGTAGGCACAGTTATAAAACAATTAATTTCAATAAAGTGGGCGTTGTTTGATAAAGGGGTGTGGCAATATATGAAACACACTGTATCTCGAATAATATTGACACTAGAGTACTAAAGTTTTCTACAGAGGTACGCACAATTAAAAAAAATTAATATCAATATAGTGGGCGTTGTTTGATAAAGGGGTGTGGCAATATTTAAAACACAGTATCTCGAATAATATTGACACTAGAGTACTGATATTTAGTACAGAGGTAGGCACACTAATAACAAGTAAAAACAAAACAAACAAACAAATTGGCCATTTCAGCCCTTGAAAGGACTTTGACCGAGCTTCTTATGATCAATTGTGTTGTGTGTGTTATTAAATGTTTGCACACAATTAACCGAGAACTGGACCTACATGTTTTATGCCGACTCCGAACGGCTTATGTTCTCAAGAAACTTTACATGGCATTATTTACTCTCTGAGGTTTGCCATTGTCTGCAGAGAGGTGGTGACCGATCAGAAAAATTTTTTATTGAAAAAACTTTTCGCCGCGACTGGGGATCGAACTCGGGCTCCGAGCGTGCTAAGCCACACACTTAACCTACACGCCACGATCACCACTAATAACAAGTAATTGTCAATAAAGTGGACGTCATTCGACAAAGGGGTGTGGCAATATTAGAAAACACTAAATCGAATACTGGCACTACTAACTGAAAAAGTACGGACGTAGGCACAATTATAACAAATTACTACCGAGGAATTGGGCGTTATTCGACTAAGGGGTGTGGCAGTGTGTAAAAAAACTGTATAATATTGACTTACAATATATATCAAATTCATTGTTAGAATGGGTAGAACTATTTAAAACACTATGACAAAGAGTGTGCTATTCTCACAAAGAGGCGTGTCACTATTATAAACACACTATATTTCAGTCAATATTGACTGATAAAAATACAAGAGTAGGTACTGATAAAGATAGTGACAAAGAACAGAATAAGAAACGACAGAAAAGCATTTTCCATTTTATGAGCATAAATAATTGGTGTTTAATTAATTTATACAGTTTTTAAATTATATCATTTTCTTAATTAAGATTTCCTAGATGGGCTATGGCCGTAAAATAAATAAAGCTGTTGTTCTTTTTGCTTGATTTGTATTTGTCGATATTTCAAGTTGAATTTCAACCCGTCTTCAGGACTAAACACTAAAATAAACAAGTTTTTCATTACAAACACAATTTTAACATTCAACATAACAACATTTAACAAATTTGAAAATTAAAAAATAACTTTTAACAACACTTACATTTAAACAGATTTTAAATTGATAAATAATTTTGTCGTTGCTGTTTGTAAATATGTTTAAAAGTGTTTATAAATATGTGCGCAGCCGTCCGTGTCTTGTTTTGAGTTGAGTCTAAAATGTGTGGGCGTATTGATGATGTGCAACATCTCAATCGTGTATCTTCGGGCATAATTGTTCTCATGTTGTAAAATTTTTGTATTTTCAAATTCCGGTAAATGTCCCTTTTGTATGCAATGGGCTGCAAGCGCTGTTTTTTTGTCATTTTTTGATTTTAAGTCTGATTTATGTGCAGATATCCTTGTCCTTAATTTAGACTTAGATGTTCCAACATATACTTGGTCGCATACATTGGATCCGTCACCTTTACACTTGATTTGATAAATTAAGTTGTGTTTGTCCATATTTTCTATTTTGCTTTTGGTGTTGCTGTATAGTTTTCGCAAAGTGTTATTTGTTTTAGGGGCCATGAGGTACGTGTTTTTGTTGTAAATGTCTGTTTTTTGGAGTTTTTCCGTGAGTCCAGGGACATATGTTACTCCCTTGTAGAGCTTGGGTTCTGGTTTTTCTTTGTTCTTATTTTGTTGTCTATACTCTCTGAGTAGGCGTTTTATAGTCTGTATTGGAAAGTCGTTTAAGCTGAGTGTGTCAATTATTCGCAGTCTATTGTTCTTGTGAAAAACTTTGACACTGATGTTGAAAACCCGGTTTATAAAATTTTTGGCTGTACCGATAATAGTTTTCATAGGATGTTTGGAGTTTAAGTTAATGAGCCTGCCTGATGACCTTGGTTTTGGTGGGGTGCAATAGCGCCTTGTGAAATTACACCTTAAAGGCCTTATTTCACAATTGAAAGTGTAATAAAGCCTTTTTTGAAATAAAGGGTTTATTTCTCAACTCAAAGTGAAATAAGGCCTTTATTAAAATTTACCCAATTGTGCAATAAAGCCTTTTTGACCGTTATTAACATTACCGCTATTAAAACCAAACGATATACTTATTGGATATCAAAATCTGAAAAATCAGGCTATGAGTAATAATTTTAATAGTATTTTTGAACCATTCATAGTATATTTCGAGAGGCAGTGGATTAAAAAGGTACATTAATTAATAGTTTTTCACTATAGAGAAAACTATAGTGAAAATTTACTAATTTTCCCTTTTACAAAATGTTGACATGAACGACTAAACATCTTGTAAAAGGGAAAATTATTAAATCACGGCATCATGTAAATGTCTTTTTTTTTGTGAAATTACACCTCAAAGGCCTTATTTCACAATTGAAAGTGCAATAAAGCCTTTTTTGAAATAAAGGCCTTATTTTTCAACTCAAAGTGAAATAAGGCCTTTAAGGTGTAATTTCACAAGGCGCTATTGCACCCCACCGTTGGTTTTTGATACCAGTCAGTCTTCATCGGTGGGGTGCAATAGCGCCTTGTGAAATTACACCTTAAAGGCCTTATTTCACTTTGAGTTGAGAAATAAGGCCTTTATTTCAAAAAAGGCTTTATTGCACTTTCAATTGTGGAATAAGGCCTTTAAGGTGTAATTTCACAAAAAAAAAAGAATACATTTACATGATGCCGTGATTTAATAATTTTCTCTTTTACAAGATGTTTAGTCCTTCATGTCAACATTTTGTAAAAGGGAAAATTAGTAAATTTTCACTATAGTTTTCTCTATAGTGAAAAACTATTAATTAATGTACCTTTTTAATCCACGAAATATGCTATGAACGGTTCAAAAATACTATTAAATTTATTACTCATAGCCTGATTTTTCAGATTTTGATATCCAATAAGTATATCGTTTGGTTTTAAAAGCGGTCAAAAAGGCTTTATTGCACAATTGGGTAAATTTTAATAAAGGCCTTATTTCACTTTGAGTTGAGAAATAAGGCCTTTATTTCAAAAAAGGCTTTATTACACTTTCAATTGTGAAATAAGGCCTTTAAGGTGTAATTTCACAAGGCGCTATTGTACCCCACCGTCTTCATCATATTGCCTTTCTTCACAACGATTGCGTCTAGATATGGCAAACGTCCGTCACTCTCTTCTTCTTTGGTGAACTTTATAAGACTATGGCAGGAATTCAGAATTTTGAATGTGTCTTCTATTTTATCAATTTGTACTATTGAAAAAATATCGTGCACATATTTCGTCATCATTCTGGGTTTATTTGAACACTTCGTCATAAAAATATCCAATACTTCCTCCATGCCTACTAGATCCTACTAGATCCAACGTCAAACTTAAAACAAAAAAACAATAATATTGTGGACAAATTATTTAAAAAGGAACTGATAACAGCACGGGAAAAATATCTTCTGACGACACATACTGCGACAGCACCGCGTATTTATGGTTTACCAAAAATCCACAAGATAGATGTGCCCCTTAGGCCTATATGCTCATCAGTAAATTCACCAGCTCACGGACTATGCAAATACATCGCTAACATTTTGAAAAACTTGACCGTAGAATCTACGTATAACATTAAGGACGCTACAGAATTTAAAAATAAAATCAACAACAAGTTGATTGGTGAAAACGAAATGATGTTATCATTTGACGTGATTTCATTGTTTCCAAGTATTCCAGTGAACTTCGCAATAAAAACAATTGAAAGCAAGTGGGACAAAATATCGCAACATACAAAAAATACCAAAACAACTATTTATAGACATATTAAAATTCTGCGTTGAACCAACTCAAAGGAATGCCAATGGGCTCTTCTATCTCTCCAATAATAGCGGACAAAGTCAGGGAGGAAGTATTGGATATTTTCATGACGAAGTGTTCAAATAAACCCAGAATGATGACGAAATATGTGGACTATATTTTTTCAATAGTACAAATTGATAAAATAGAAGACACATTAAAAATTCTGAATTCCTGCCATAGTCTTATAAAGTTCACCAAAGAAGAAGAGAGTGACGGACGTTTTCCATATTTAGACGCAATCGTTGTGAAGAAAGGCAATGTGATGAAGACTGACTGGTATCAAAAACCAACGTCATCAGGCAGGCTCATTAACTTAAACTCCAAACATCCTATGAAAACTATTATCGGTACAGCCAAAAATTTTATAAACCGGGTTTTCAACATCAGTGACAAAGTTTTTCACAAGGACAATAGACTGCGAATAATTGACACACTCAGCTTAAACGACTTTCCAATACAGACTATAAAACGCCTACTCAGAGAGTTTAGACAACAAAATAAGAACAAAGAAAAACCAGAACCCAAGCTCTACAAGGGAGTAACATATGTCCCTGGACTCACGGAAAAACTCCAAAAAACAGACATTTACAACAAAAACACGTACCTCATGGCCCCTAAAACAAATAACACTTTGCGTAAACTATACAGCAACATCAAAAGCAAATTAGAAAATATGGACAAACACAACTTAATTTATCAAATCAAGTGTAAAGGTGACGGATCCAATGTATGCGACCAAGTATATGTTGGAACATCTAAGTCTAAATTAAGGACAAGGATATCTGCACATAAATCAGACTTAAAATCAAAAAATGACAAAAAAACAGCGCTTGCAGCCCATTGCATACAAAAGGGACATTTACCGGAATTTGAAAACACAAAAATTTTACAACATGAGAACAATTATGCCCGAAGATACACGATTGAGATGTTGCACATCATCAATACGCCCACACATTTTAGACTCAACTCAAAACAAGACACGGACGGCTGCGCACATATTTATAAACACTTTTAAACATATTTACAAACAGCAACGACAAAATTATTTATCAATTTAAAATCTGTTTAAATGTAAGTGTTGTTAAAAGTTATTTTTTAATTTTCAAATTTGTTAAATGTTGTTATGTTGAATGTTAAAATTGTGTTTGTAATGAAAAACTTGTGTTTATTTTAGTGCTTAGTCCTGAAGACAGGTTGAAATTCAACTTGAAATATCGACAAATACAAATCAAGCAAAAAGAACAACAGCTTTATTTATTTTACGGCCATAGCCCATCTAGGAAATCTTAATTTAGAAGAAAGCCGATAGTAACTTATTATATCATTTTCTCTAAAAAGAAACAAATAAAAACTTTTTAACAATAAAAAAACCTACTTCAAATCACTACAAAGTAAAAAATAATTTTAAATTACTTTTACTATTTATTTCTTGGTCAAATTTGATAATTTATTTATATTCATTATTGTATTGGAAATCTTATGATATCAATTATTCTGGATTTTTTTTTAATTTTTATCATAAATATATTAATTTTTTATGATAATAAAAGCTTCGAAGTCGGCGCTAATATAATCTGATTTTTTGTGCAGCTGCAACGCACATATAGCATTTTAATTTAGATTTAAGAAAAATTAAGATTACAAGTTAATAGAGCGTCACCTTAGCAGGATATTCACAAATAAAAAAATTTTTAATAGAGTAGGGATGGCAAAAATATCATGATTTTATGTCAATGATTAGCGCTGACTAGAAGCTTTTGTTGTCATAAAAAATTAAAATATTTATGATAAAAAAAAAAATCCAGAATAATTGATATCATAAGATTTCCAATACAATAATGAATATAAATAAATTATCAAATTTGACCAAGAAATAAATAGTAAAAGTTATTTAAAATTATTTTTTACTTTGTAGTGATTTGAAGTAGGTTTTTATTTTTTTAAAAAGTTTTTTTTTTAAATTTCATTTCGGGTACATTCGTTAATATATTTTCTCGCTCATATAACAATATATCTGCACTCTAATGTTGGCGAATGTACCTTGAGTGAACTGCCAATATAGAAGTGTTACATATATGTTGCCAAGTTTTCACATGAACGAAAAGCATTTTGGGGTAATAAATTATACTTTTCGACAAACGTCAAAAATATTGTTAGTTGATGTGTCGGGTTGTAATCTAGAGATAAAAATGCTCTTAGTCCTCGAAACTGCCTTTAGAGCAATTAACTCAGTTAGAGGTTGAACAGCAATAGCTTCAGCTGCCAAGTTATCGCTTGAATTATTATTAAGCAAGTTAAGGCTTTCCCCAAAAAACTTAATTTTTTAATATAATTCTGCTGGGGAAACGAGTCGCACGTAGGGCAGTACCAACGAAGTCCCGAGTGTACCGAAAGTAAATCATGTACACACGAATTGGAAATGTTAGCACAAGACGCATGAAACATTTGCTCGCATGGGACAGAACAATGAAACATTAATATGTTCTGACTTTTGCATTGCCCATTGAAGGAACAAGCAGTAAAATTTTCGACTTGAAAATAATCCATGCTTTAAAACTTAATTTAAATAAAAAAACAAAAACAAACACTGTGTCTACGCTGTGCAAGTACGGACACCGTACCGTACAAAACAAGCACAATTTAAGTGCTCTAAAAAATATTATTTTATAATTTATTAACTACAACGTTAAAAAACACGATAAATTAATTAAATTAATTTAAACACACGATTAGCACAATACTAAACACAATTACTTACCACGATTACTCAGTTGTTAATTTTATTTTTTTTTTATATAAAATAAATCACAAATCTAAGAAATATAAACACGTTATTAACACAACACAGCACAACAACCGACAACGACCAAGGGATGAGATCAACAGAATTTTTAATTGTTTTCGACGTTTCAGTTATAGAAAAGTTAATAATAAGTATTTCAAAAATTTTGGACAAGTGGGCGTGGGAGATGTCAACTTAAACACATTTTGTGTTGTTTCTCAGATATAAAAAAGATAGAATAACGAAATCAAAGGAAATCACCTAAAATATGAAAAATTTACAAGTGAGAGTGGCAGCTGCATGCAACTTAAACATTTTTTCCGCTTTACATTAGAATTTAAATAATTTACAATAACGAAATCAAAGACATTAAAAACGTGAATAATTGGAGCTAAATGTTGTTGTTGCTAACTAGTATGAAACGAAACACTTTGCGCGGTCGTTTTTAAAAAAAAATTTTTAGCATGCGCCAACAAATTGTTTTGCTGTTGAGCAGGAGCATTCAATGAAAATCGGTAATTCCACAATACTTTTCTAAAATAGTCCTAGCTTTTTTAAGCCTATTTAGATGTAAAGGTTTTCATGCTTACATGATCAAAATATACTATAAGCTCTCTTAATTTTTATAGAGTTACCACTTATCCTAATGTTGTTTTAAAGATTTAAAATTTTTTAAATGTATACAAAATGCCACAATTTTATAAGTCATAAAAAATTAATATTAAACCATTGCTTATTTATAAAATTTGGCACAACTTTGCATATTCCTCAATGTAAGACTTCTGCAATTCACATGTTATAGAAAATCTTTTGATATAATCCATTGTAGACCAATTCTTTTATGTTTAAAGTTGATAATTTTGCTGTCCCGCAAGTAACGCTCAATTTGATTTTGATTGTTTTAACTCATTAGTAGAATTAATTTGTTAATGAATTTTGTAGTTTTAAACAAGTTTTCTCAATTTAACTGACAATCAAAAGTGAAATTAAATCTTATTTGCTCAGTGTTAGCGAAAATCAGCTTTGAAACTCTGTCCCGCACGTAACGTTTTAACATTTTTTTTTTAAATTTAATTATTTTGAAATTGTAAATAAATATCTTAAATATAACCTGTACTACATCTGATAGGAAGATGCCGGAGAATAAAAATTTACTTCTACTGAAAGACAGAAAAAATACAGGATAAGGATAATAAAAGAAAATCCGGATTTTAAAAAGAATAAAACCAAGTAAATAAAAATGCTGAAAAAAGATAAGGCGAAAAAATGACCCAAAAACTAATATATATCAAGAGGCAAATGAAACTACAAGAAAGCAACACGAAAAAACCAGAGCACTTAGTACTGTGTCATTGAAAACTGAACCGTTAGATTTTCCTCATAAGGGTCCATAAACGTATGATTAAACAGGGAATGGAAAAAGCCTTAATGAACGGTTCCTTTTTGTTCGGTTCGAGAGAGCGCAATTTTTATTCAGCTTTATTCGAATTCCGCTCTTCTACTCAAACACAAGCACAACACTACCACGCAGAAGAAAGAGAGGTTCGCTTACATTCGCTACATAAGGTTCGGTTTTTTGATCATGATCAAAAAGCACAACAAACCAAATAATTTTTTTTGATCAAACAGTACAATCCCTAACATTTTATTCCGCTCTCTTTCTTTTGCGTGGTAGTGATTCTGCTTGTGTTTGAGTCGAAGAGCCAAATGCGGAATAGAGAGAGAAAATGTTTAAGTACGCGCGATTTTTGTTCGGTACGTATTAGGTACGGTTTTTTTCATTCTCTGTGATTAAACCATACAAATTGTGTTCTTATAGAAAACCATACCGGGTCATTAAAGGCTTAGCAGGCCACTATGAAGAAAAATTATCAGACATGATTATAAATTTCGAAAAAGCCATGACATTGAACATCCTACGCAATATTAAGCAATTTTTTTATAACCTGATATTTGTTTTACTTGCCCTGGAATTAGGGGCTGTGTGACGTCGTGGAATGTAAGGACAAAAAGAAATTTTGCAAAAATATTACATGAAACTATTTTTAAGATAAGGATTTTCTGTATTTTAACAGGAGAACCCAGATTTAAAAATTGTGTTTTCAATAGGGAAAGAATACTGAAGAATCACTGAGAGTAATTATACATGTTAAAAGATGAATTATTTGAAAAAGTTAAAGAAAGATTTTATCAGTCATGTATAGTTATAACGAAGTTGGAGTAAATGCTTGGAAAAGCGTTATAAGAAGCCTTTTTTTGTGGAAGAACTTAGCCACATCGCATGGATAAGTTGCGTCGGTTGTTGCATGACGCGCCATAGCGTCGGTGAAATTTTAAAAGACTTGTGAAACAAAAAATAACGAGGCAAGCAGATGGAATGGCTTAAGACTGGCGGATGTCAAAAAAAAAAATTGGCCATTTCAGCCCTTGAAAGGACTTTGACCGAGCTTCTTATGTTTAATTGTGTTGTGTGTGTTATTAAATGTTTGCACATAATTGATCGAGAACTGGACCTACATGTTTTATGCCGACTCCGAACGGCTTATGTTTTCAAAAAGCTTTACATGGCATTATTTACTCTCTGAGGTTTGCCATTGTCTGCAGAGAGGTGGTGACCGATCAGAAAAATTTTTTTATTGAAAAAACCTTTCGCCGCGACTGAGGATCGAACTAAGGCTCCGAGCATGCTAAGCCACACACTTTACCTGCATGCCACGGTTACCACGCGAATGTCACCATTAGAATAAAAACTGCATCCATCATTATGCATCCACCATAATTTATATACCAGAAAGTAGTATGCAATCTGCACCATGGTTTCAATGACTATATTTTGTGGCTGAAACCCAAATTGTAAAATTATAAAAATGCAACTTCTTCTTGTTTACTCATAAAGTAAATAAACTTAATTTAACAAAAACTCTTTTTACCGTTGCTCCGTTAGTTAATACACAGCTGAACTTGAACTTTAATTTCGTTTACATTTTCTGCGTTTTTTAGAAAAGCGTGCAAGCATTCTATTTAGTGAAATTTTAGAAAGTAGATACTTCTTTGAAATTAAAAAACAAAATTATGGACAGCCTAATTCATAGTAAGAACAAGTGGTTTCTGTGGATATTGAAAAAATTGTTATTGTTGGTAGTGAACATTTTTTTTTAAAATGGCCAAAAATATAATATTATTTATATTGCTTACAAACTTTCTTGAGTTGAAACTAACCTTCTAAAGCACTATCCGAGTTTTCTGAATGCAGAAGTACTTATCCCTTTTGCAGTTTTGTAAGTTATTATTGTTTTTGTAGATCTTTATGGCTACAAAAACGCTGATTTGTTCAGAAGATATTAAAAAAGGTATGCCGCCATATTGGATTCGCCACTTTTAATTTTAATTTTTTATTATTACATTTTTAGTGTAATCTAAATATATCTTTATAAACAAATATTTACAACTTAAAGTTTTAATTTTCGGATAATAATAAATTGGGTGATCGCGCTCGACGCTAGAAGAAGACTGGTCAATTAAATCCCGGAGCGCGTAATTAAATAAGCAAGCTTTAGGGTAGCATGGCCCAGAGACCATGCCACCAGAGCGCGTTGAATATATACTTTAACGCTATGTATGCCGGCGCGGCGGCACACATACACAGACCGACCAGGACTGCTTTCTTTACTTCCATTGTTTCTGTACTAGATATAACGCATCCAGAAACAATGCATTTATAGTCGCTCGCTTCGTCATCAGTTCTAAGGACGAAACAAGTAGATTGGTAGCTGGGAGTAGAGCAACGTACACCAGCAATTATGCTGGCAGCGCAGTCGTGTGTGTGCTGGTTAGCTAAGCCAGCACCAAGGCGACGAGCGCTCAAGAAAATATAAGCCAAACGCTTGTTACTAACAACCATTTATATGTTGGTAAGCCTTGCTCTTGGTACATGAACTCTAAGTGACACATAGTCATTTGAAGCCAAGCGCTTGTTGTTGCTTATCACATCAACACACATGCTTGGGTCGCAACGAACGGTCTGACGTTCAGCCGCAGTGACTGAACGTCGGTCGTTAATGACTGCGGACTCCACTTACTTTACCAACCGTAGCTGGCTGAATCACCAACGATAAACAAGCAGCGGCGGCTCCTATTACCTCTGTGTCGTTCACAGCGATAGCGAAGTCGCTAGGCCAAAGAATGTGCTTGTTGCTCAAGATTCGCAGAACAATAAACTCTGCTAACCCACTTAAGTATGTTATTGCTTATAACGAAATAGGGGATGACGTGACAGGCGGTCGCGCCACAATACTCCCCCCTAGCGTTTTACTTGTTTATTGTAAGTTTAGAACTTTTTTGGTCGACTTATGAGTCTTCCACTTCTTGTAATGACCGGCGGTAACTGGCTCGCTCTGCTCTGATTTCGAGAAGCTCCCGCGGTGTCCAACGCATAGTTGGTTTGTCGTGATGACTCATCTTAGGTGACATGACTTAACGAATCATGGACCTTAGATCTTTCATGAACTCAGTCTCGCTTGTCTTCATTGTTGTTGGGGCTAGTAGCTCACCTGGGAGTTTAAGTTCGGTCCCGTAAACTAACTCAGCTGGAGACGCTGCTATGTCTTCTTTGACTGACGATCGGAGCACTAATAAAACAACTGGCAAAATCTCGCTCCAGTCATCATTTTCATGACACAAAAGCAGCGAGCTTTTAGTGTGCGGGGCCATCTCTCGAATAGGCCATTTGACTGCGGGTGGTTCGGAGTTGTACAAAAGTGGTCAATACCCAGCATCCGATTTAGTTGACGAAAAATGTCAGATTCAAACTGGCGTCCGTGATCGGTCGTGATTCGTAGTGGAACACCATATCGTGATAACCAGCCTGAAATCAAATGACGGGCGACTGTTTTAGCCGTCATATCTTGAAGAGGAATCGCTTCAGGCCATCTCGTAAATCGGTCGATAATAGTTAAACAGTAACGTTTATTTACAGTAAATTGTAAATAAACACAATTTCTCGTGAAATCGGGAGAGGTCCCACAAGATCTATGTTAGTATGCTCAAAACTTTCACTTGGCTTATCAAAAAACGCAAGCGGTAACTTGTTATGCTGCTGGACCTTGGAACGCTGGCATGGAAAACAACATTTAACGAATTTACGAACGTCTTTGCCTATGTTTGGCCTGACAAATCTTTCTTTAACCAGTTTTGTCGACTCGGTAGCTCCTGGATGAGCGATGCCGTGTAATTTTGCTACCACTTCTTCGCGAAACTTACTAGGCACTATAGGACGAACTCTGACATGTGCCGTATCACAAAAAACGGGGTTTGCAACGTTCGGAAAGACGAGTTTGCGTATCTCAAGCGATGACTGTTCTTTTGGAGAATCGATTAGTGACCTTACCTCTGTATCAATCAATTGTTCCGCAACCATTGAAATAAAATCTATAGGAGCGTTGATTTGTGCCACCTGCTGAATTCGAGACAGAGCGTCTGCCACTGTGTTGTCCGTGCCCCGAAAGTGTCTAATGTCTGTCGAAAACTGCCCTATATAGTGCAGGTGTCGTGCCTGGCGTGGTGATGCTTTATCCAAGTCTTGCCTGAAGGTGAACGTAAGTGACTTATGGTCAGTGGAGATAATGAACTCGCGACCCTCTACCATATGTTTGAAAAATTTTACCGCTTGGTAGATAGCTAAAACTTCACGGTCATACGTGCCATATTTCTTCTGTGCATCCATAAGTTTCTTTGAATAAAAATCCAGTTGATGCATCGCGCCATTAATATCTTGATGTAAAACTGCGCTTACCGCAAAATCGGATGAATCAACGCTGAGTAAAAGTTTAGCGTTCGATTTGGGGTGGTAAAGTAGTGCCGCGTTTGCTAGATCGTTCATGCATATCACATATGCTAGCTCTGCTGCTGTATTCTGCACAAAAATCCTTTTTATCATTTTTCTTATAACGACTACAATGAACTGCAAAACGGACTGAGTTGAAACTGCATTCTTGATAAATATTCGATAGAAGGTCACCATCCCTAGAAATTGCTTCATATCGCGCGAATTTTTGGTTTCGGAAAGCTTACGATGGATCGCACCTTATCTTTGTGAGGTTGTATTCCGTCTTTGTTGACCGTGTTTCCCAAAAACTTTACCTCTAGCTTGCCTTATATGCTTTTCGTGACATTAATCGCAAGGCCATGCTCTCGCAGCAGCTGGAGTATTTTTTTCAAATGCGCTTCGTGCTGCTTTTCGTCACTGGCAGCTATGCAGATGTCGTCGCTATAGACGAACGCGTAATTTGCTTTTGATGTCAAAATTTTGTTAATATGCCTTTGAAACGCTTCTGCTGCATTTCTCAAACCAAAGGTCATATACTTAAATTGAAACAAGCCAAGCGGGGTCGTTATCGCAGTTCTTAGAATATCATCAGGTTCTACTATAGGTACCTGATGATACGCACGCTGCAGATCTAGCGTTCAAAAAATGGTCTTCCCGTGCAGAATATGTGTAAAGTCTTGCACGTGGGGAAAAGGGTAGCGGTCTGGTACCGTTTTTTCATTAAGAGCCCTGTTGTCGCGCACTTTTTCGCTGTTATTAAAATAATTAGCTATAGTTAACTTTTCGCGAAACACGATCCAATACCATAGTGTTAGTTCACGGTAGAAAAACGTCGAAGTGTTGCGACAAGGTTGCCACCTGCTCAGTCGGGACGGGGTGGGTTCAGCAGGATTAAAGCGCTGGGGTAATGAGACAAAGCCATCAATCAAAGAAAAACACAAACACTAGAGTACAACTACCTTTATTTAGATATATATATTAAGGTGCCTCGACTTGCATGAAGAAAAAAAAAGTTCCATTTGTACCCATTTTAAAATGAACCTTGATGTATTCTAAGACCATTCCCAAAATATTTTGGCTATACCAAAATCCGTCAGTGAGCTAAACCATTTTGAAAAAACCTCCATAAATCATGTTTTCCGTATATATGTATACTGGCTAGTGTAATAGATGTAAATAAATAAACTGTCTCAAATTATAGGCCTGAAAAAGTTCTTTCAATCTGCATCAAAAATTTGTATAAATTTGCAATTGGATTTGTATAAATCTACATTTTACTGCAGTGCATACCTTTCCAACGATATCTTGATAACGACTATCGTTTAAGAAATAATAAAGTTATTTAAATTTTTGTGAAAATAATTTCAAAAAAATGAATGAAAACTTCATTATACTTAACCCAATTGCAAATATTTTCAAATTTTTGATGCAGATTGAACGAATTTTTTCAGGCCTATCATTTGAGACATTTTATTTGTTCACAACTATTACACGAGTTAATATATATATACGGAAAACATGATTTTTGGAGGTTTTTGCAAAATGGTTTAGCTCACTGACGGATTTCGGCATAGCCAAAATATTTTGGGAATCATCATAAAATACATCAAGGTTCATTTTGGGATGGGTACAAATAAACTTTTTTTTTCAAGGCACCTTAATATATATATATATTTGTGTCTTATTCTACTAGGATTCAAACAGAGAAAAAAAACCAAATTTTTGGGGCGCACTCTAGTTGCGGGTTCAAGGATATGACTTGAACCCTCACATGATTCTACCGAGTAGAATCAATAAATTTACCTGTTCGGAAGGAACTAGGCTCGAGTACGCCAAGGGCCTAACAGGGAACAAAATGCAACAAGGGTGCCACTGGGAGCCCCGACTACTGGGTATCGGACAGAAAGGAATCAACCTACAAAACATATAACTACGAGCTAATCAACCAACAACTAACTCAACTATTGGACTCGAACACACAATACAAAATACTCCCTGATATTATCCTGAATTCACACAACGCCACTGGATCCGGGTCTCGACGCTGCTCCGTCTTCCTCCTCTGTGACAACGGCTCGGCAATCCCACGGTCTCAGTCGGTCACGTTTCGGGTGTAGCACTATTTGCACCTCCGGTTTTTTTTTGTTTTTGTTTTGAGCGAAGTCTGGCCAAATGCCTAGACTATATCACTTTGCACTTTTTTTTTCCATCTTCACTTTTAAATGTTCAGAATGAACTGAACTCTTCACCAACACTCAAGACTAGCGGAACTCAGGTTCCACACCATGGAAACCCAAGCGTCGCCATCTTTTTTTATACAGACGCGATTTTCATTGAAACCGGTATTCCACCTGGACGGCTCTACGCACACCTATTTTTAAAAACCTTCAAAGGATTTTTCAGGCGTATTTTGCAGTAGATTTAAATAAAAACCTTGCTACCCACCAAATAAAACATATTTTGGCGGCATCTGTATGAGTGTTAGTGTGGCACCACTCCACACTTGCAGCCCACAATGGCCGACTCTCATTGTGAATGAGTCTAGGAATTTGACATTTTGATCGCAATTTACGTTCTCGTATTGTTCGTTTTCAGTATCGCGAAATTAGGTGCGTTCGGTCACTCGTGGGATTAAGGTTTCTTATGTCACGACATGGGAATTAAGAGCAGCCGCAGAAAACTCAACGGAAACCGATTGTTTGCTGCTTTTGAGCAAAATATTAATAAACGACAACGATAGTATTCTGCACGGCGATGCCATCCTACAGTAAGAGCACGGAAAGTTGAAAAATTAAACATTTCTTAGTATCGACTAATATTGATACTAAAATAATCGTCATTTAATGATTAGATTCTCCACCAAACCCAGCAGTGCAAGAGCCTCCGAGAAGCACATGGCCAAATCTGTGAAGCAGATTTTCAGCACACGACAACCCCACCTCCACCTCCACGAAAGTTGCTCGGTGTCATAGGGCACCGAGTAACTTTCGCTACGAATCTAACTTAACTACGCTAACTTAACTAACCTCTTCTACATGTGGCCGCTAATCTTGCACGTGCCACGTACCCTTTTCGCGCCCGTCCTCGTCTTCGAGGATGTATGTCCAGGGAGATACCCTCTTTTTAATCCTAAATGGTCCAATAAACTAAGGAGCTAACTCGGCGGCAAAGTAATTAGCCGCATCGGACAAAACAAAATTCTGTCTCCAGACTATTTCTTTCGGTAAGTATTGTATGTCCCTGCGTCGCAGATTATACGTTTTTGCCATCTTGGCACTCGCTGTCTCCATCTTTTTCCATATGTCTTGCCTTAATTCTGCCATGAACTTGGCTCGTTCCTCACTACTTTTACCGGTCGGTTCGTCTAGGTCATCCTTACGTTGGTAATCCTTATCTCCCAGGGTCGCCATGTTTCGGCCAAAATTTACAAAATAGTGGGAGTGTCTATGCACCTCGTGCTGCGATGTGCGAATGCAGCATGCTACCTTAGACAGGTGCGTATCCCAGGTCCTATGATATTCGGCCGGGTTCGCCTGCGGATGATAATGGGCAGTAAAGCGCAGGTGTACTCCAAATAAAGCACATAAAGACTGCAACTCGCACACTATGGACCTCGGGACGCCAAAGAGTAAGAACACGTTGTTCTCTAGCTTCTTGCAGATGCTTTTTGCCGTTGCTGAGCACAATGGAAACAGCGGGAATTTTGTGAAATAGTCAACCACCGTTAATATGTAACAGTGGCCTTGACTAGACTTCACCGGGGGGCCCAACCAGATCTACTGAGATCATCTCCCACGGTTCTACCTCCTTACTCCTCTCTACCATACAACCAGCTGGCTTCTAATTATCGGGCTTAATGCTCTGGCATACCTGACAGCCATTAATATACCTAACTATATCTGCCTTCATCTTTGGCCAATAATACTTTTCGGCCACCCTAGCTAAAGTTTTCCTAACGCCCATGTGCCCGGCTAGAGGACTATCATGACACTCGCGTAAGGCATTCTTCCTCTCACCTCTTCCTAAAACTCGCTTCCATTCATAGACCCTATCGTAAAGGTTTACTAATCCTGCTTTGACGTGTTTGTAGAGCACGCCATTCTCGACGCGCCACTCGGGAAAATCGAGGGGTTTCTGCACCACCTTCTGACGCATATCCGCCATCCAGGGGTCCACTACTTCCTCGGTGATCTCACTGATAACTGGGACACTTCGCGACAGCATATCAGGGACTACGTGATCCTTGCCATTTCAAAATCTTTCTGTTGAAGCTTCAAGGCCCATCGGGCCAATCTCCCGCAAGGGTCCTTTAAATTATTAAGCCACACCAGCGAGTAGTGATCAGTAACCACGGTAAAATGGACTCCCTCGATGTACGGGCGTAATTTTTCCACGGACCACAAAACCGTCAAACACTCCTTCTCCGTTGACGAGTAATTCCGTTCACACTTGCTAAGCGACCTACTCAAGTATGGAATGACCTTTTCGCCCTCGTCAAATTGCTGGGTCAGAACTGCTCCTATACCAAAATCAGAGGCGTCAGTTTGGACAGAGAAGGGCCTATCAAAATCTGGGCAACTTAAAACAGGGGCAGTGACAAGGCGCTCTTTCGCCTTCAGGAAGCTTTCTTCGCACTCAGACGACCAGTGAAACCTTTTGTTCTTTTTAAGAAGATCGCTGAGAGGTTTCACTAAGTCGGTGAAGTTTGGTACAAATCGCCGGTACCAAGAAATGGTGCCTACAAATTACCGGACTTCCTTGAAATTTTTAGGGGCGGGGATCGCCTCCACCTTCTCGGGTCTACATGTAGACCGTGCCTATCGACAACATATCCTAGATATCGAAGAGAAGATAAACAAAAGTTACACTTTTCCATATTGAGCCTTAACCCGGCATCACTAACTCTACGTAGCACTTCCCTCAAAACCTCAACATGTTTCTCGAACGTATTCGCTACAATGATTATATCATCTAAGTAGACGAATACGTGGGGCTCGAGATCAGCTCCGATGACCGTATAAATCTCTGCCATGTGGCAGGCGCATTATGTAACTCGTAAGGCATTCGCTTAAACTGGTATAATCCCCGACTTGGGACAGTAAAAGCAGTGAACGCCCTTGAATCTTCCGCTACTGGAATCTGCCAATATGCTGATTTTATATGCAGGCTGGAAAGGTATTTAGCATCTTTCAGCTTCTCGAACGTTGCGGATATAGTATATGGCACTGGGTAACTATCACGCTCAATGTGCTTGTTCAGCGCCCTGTAGTCAACGCAAAATCTATAGGAGCCATCCTTCTTCTTTATCATCACCACCGGTGAGGCCCATGGACTGTGAAATACCTCAATCACGTCCTTCTCCAGCATCTGCTCAATCTCCGTGTCGATGTGTTTTTGAATCGCTGGAGATACTGGATAGTATCTCTGCTTAATGGGCTCTACATTTGGTTTTGGGCGGATCCGATGTTCGACCAAATGGGTACATCCTAAGCCCTCTGGCATCGTCGCAAATATCTTCACTACCAGCCGCTCTAATGAACATGCCTCACCATCGGTCAACTCTGATCGTTCCACGATCGTCGCGACAGCCGAAACTTCAACCTGGTCTGAAAACCTCCACTGATTCCTAGCTACTTCCGGGACAATTTTTGTTGACCCAAAAGTCAACACCTAGAATCAGGTTTTTGGGTAGACCTGGTATGACGAGGCACTCTATAAGGACCGACTTGCCCTCTACCTCGACTGGTAATGTGATGACGCCTTTCACCGGAACGAATTCTCCATCCACTTACGCGACCCTAGAAACCGATGTTGACGATAATTCAATTCCCCACGATCTCAGAATATCTAAGAAAATCGCGGGCTGCTGAATGCTTGTGGGTGTAAACATCACCACTTTATTTTTCAAAATGACTTTGCAACGCTGATGTTTATGATGCTGACTGGCATCTTACCACCGATATCAATACAACTGACTGTTGTTTTTATTATTGTTAAAGTATAAAAAGTCAGCTGTAAAAAAATCATAAGGTATAAAATGACTATGATTGAACATTTTTGACAAGTTCGTACTCGTGACTGACGTATTGTCCACCATCTGCAAATCAGCTGACGGTTATTTTTTGGTTCAAAATGATCTTAAAATCCATCCTATGAAGTTTGGCGCGGAATAAAATTACTCGTGGCATAATTTTTTTTTACAACTTTGACAGACTGTCACCTCTAGCTCCACCGCTACTAGAGCAGCTGACGGTCAGATCTGATATGTATTTGGGGAAAACTATGACTGCAATGAATTTCACTCGGAATAAAATGACTTGTTCAAATGCAGCGCTACCTCCCGTACTATTAGTCTGTAAGGATCATTGCCCCTAGACCGAAAGAAGAAATAAAATAAAAGATACACGACAGCTGATAGTGTTGGAGATGTCGGTCGCAGAACTATTAACAAAACCAAGGAAACAAATATGTATGATATTGGAAAACAAATATATATAATATTGGTTTCAATCAAATAAATGGACTAAATTAAATAAGTAAGACAAATTAAATAAATGGAATAAATAAAATAAATAAAATAAGCCTATAAATATGATAGATTTTCCCAACCCTGTGTCACCTTTTAATTTTAATTCAATTTCAATTTAATTTCAATTTAATTCCAATTTAATCCCAATCTGAGTCCAACTCAATCCCAATCCAATCTCAATCTAACCTCAATTCAATTTTGAATTTAAGTTCAATTAAATTTCAATTCAACCTCAATCTTATTCCAACCCAATTCCACTTTAACTTGAATTTAATTCCTATTTAATTTCAATTTTACCTCAACCTAATTTCAATTGAATCCCAATCCAATTTCAATTCAATTTCAATTCAATCTCAATTTAATTCCAATTTAAATTCCAATTTAATTTCAATTCAATTTAACCTAATTCAAATTTAATTCCGATCTAACTTCAATTTAATTCTAATTTAATTTTAATTTAATTTAAATTCAATTCCAAGCCCATTTTAATTTAATTCAATTTAGTTTCAATTCAATTCCAATCGAATTCCAACCCTTACAATCCATTCCAATTTAACTCAAATCTAACTCCGGTTTAATTTTTACTCAATTTCGATTCAACTTCAATTAATTTTAATTTAATTTCGATTTAATTTTAATTTAATTTTAATCTAACTTTAATTTAATTTTAAATCAATTTCAATTTAATTTCAATGTTATTTTAATTCGATTTTAATTCAATTCTAATTCAATTTCAATTTAAGTTTAATTTGATTCTAATTTAATTCCAATTTAATTCTAATTCTAATCGAATTTTAATTCTTATTTTAATTCAATTTTAATACTAGTTAACTTAATTCAATTTTAATCCAATCCTTATTTAATTCTAATTAAGTTTCGTTTTAATTTAATCTTTATTATAGTTTTGATTGTTAAGTTTAATTTCATTTTAATTTTATTTTATCTGCCTTTGCTTTTCCCCTTCTTAAACCAATCTATCCCATTGTGCAAAATTCCGTTTTCATTTACTATTGGTATAACCTTGTTTTAATTTTTATTTTAAATCTGGTGTTTTTCTATTTTGAGTTAAGTTTGATCTTTGAATCTAATTTAATCTTGAATCTAATTTTAATTTCTAATTTAATGTTTCTCCCACTATATATAATCTTAAGTTAGTTTAATCTTCCTACTTAAACGTTATTTGATACGATTTGATATGCGTTCGACGTTGGTTCAAGATTAACTCAATTCGTGCTTCCCGATAATTAAGTTTTAAGAGTATATTTATATGTATCCAACCCAAAACTATTGGTATGGCTCGATAAAAAAAAAGGATCGGACTCACCGAGATTCCACGACAAACGTAGCACAAAGTTTGTAAGTTAAACACGTAGCCGAAGCGCGCCGCAGTTTCTCCCGTTCTTGGGGCCCCGCCGGATCTTTGGGTTCTTCCGAGCAAGCGATTCTCGGCTACGAAATTGAACCAGCAGCACCCTGGTCTCTCGTACGGCAATTCAAACTTCCTGTTTAAAACAAAAGATAGTATAAGTTTAAGGAAATTAAAATAATGTCACATATAAAATCAAGGACCAATCCAGACACTTTTACTTAATACCATTGACTTATGTGACGAACACCGAGAAAACTTATCAGGCCACCTGAGTACCAAAGTCAGGGTTTTCCACTACCACCAGGCGAAGAAAGCGACGGTACAACAAGGAACACTTTTCCGCTGTGGCTATGTGTATTTCTGGATAATGGTGGGCAGCGCATGACACGACCAGAGCGGCGCTGTTGCCGTCAGCCTCACCTGTTTGTCGAAAGTCCATGGCCTCACTTTCAGCAGATCGTCAGCAGCATTTTCCCACTACGGCGAAGGTCATGTGTTGGATTTATAGACTTTAAGTTCAAATGGCTATAAAAAAGAAATTCAAACAAAAATTGCACAAAATCTACAAGCGGAAAAGAGGGAATAACAAGTCGGCGGGCCGAAAAAAACGCATGCACAAATTAAACGCCTGTTTAGAATAATTCAGCTGTAGCCAGACAGCAGCAACTTCAACGACAACGCACACGACACGCGACTTATGTTTGCGCTTGGAAAAGTAGCAACAATCTTCAGTCCAGTGCAACTACTTTGACGACACACTTTTTCGACACTTTTCTTCACACACACACACACCCACGTATAAAACAGCGGCACACGCACGTAAAGCAACACACTAAAATCCCAGCATAGAATGTCCTTTTCAATTAAATAATAATATATTGCGCCCGAAAGTTGTAGGATTTTTTTTTGTGTTAGGGTCCGCAACAAGATGACAGACCACAACCGAGTTTCTTGTTGCTTCTCTTGTTTTTTTTTAACTTACTGCTGATATTTTTTTTCCTGGTCACCGCAACTGCTTCCACAAACTTTTGTTTCCTTCGAAATTGTATTATTTTTGGCCCCACGTTGGGCGCCAATTTTTCGCGCACTTTTTCGCTGTTATTAAAATAATTAGCTATAGTTAACTTTTCGCGAAACACGATCCACTACCATAGTGTTAGTTCACGGTAGAAAAACGTCGAAGTGTCTCGACAAGGTTGCCACCTGCTTAGTCGGGACGGGGTGGGTTCAGCAGGATTAAAGCGCTGGGGTAATGAGACAAAGCTCCGTGAAATGTTAAGACTCGTAATCAAAGAAAAAAACAAACACTAGAGTACAACTACCTTTATTTAGATATATATTAGGGCGGGTCGATTTAAAAATAGCTCAATGCTCTGTGAAAATCGTATTCTAGGGATCAAAATAAGAAACTTTGCCGAAGGAACCATACCACTAAAACGAATTCTGATGTCCCCCAATTTGGGTCGAGCTTTTGGGTAATGGCAAATTTTGAAAAATCCCACTTTGACCCATTTAGAGTGCTTCAATCGAGTTCTTATGTATGACCGACCCCCACTGACTTTGGAGGCCCGACCCACCCATGCCAGTGGCACACCCCCTGGAACCCCCTGGGAGTTCCCCATACAAACATTTCAAAAAATCGCCAGTTTTGGCACTTTACATGGAAAAATCAGCGAAATGCCTGTGTTTTTTCTTTATTTTTATTTATTTATTTATAATAATATTTATTATTTATTTATAATAATATCTTTTTTTTCCCTTTTGAAATTTATTTAGTCAGAACCAGGGATTGAATCCAAAAAAGAACAAAATAAAAAGTTCAAAATTTAACCAAAAAAACATGAACAAAAAAAATTCTGTTCTCAAAATAAATATTGTTCAATGAACAAAAAAAATATTGTTCAAAAATAAAAATCAGTTTTAGAACAAAAAAATGTTTGAATAAAATATATTGCTCACAGTCTAAAAAAAATCAAAATTTTTGTGTGACTTAAAATCAGACATGCTCAAGTTCACAAATTGGAAACGATAGCAAACGCAATGAAATTGGTTCTCGTTCGTGGAAGAATATATAAAATGCATATTGGTAGAAAAGATTTTGGTATAAAAATATGAGGAAGTAACTTTTTTACTGCATAAAAAAATCCTAAAATTGTGTCACAGTTAAATTAAAAGACTTTTTCTTGTATATTTGATTTTATAGAATATATTTAAGATTTCTTGATAGTAAGTGTTGGTCCTTACTAATAATATATTTTCAAGATTTTCCTGCGATAATTTTGACCGATAGTCATTCATAATAAATTTGAACACTGAAAGGCTTCTTTCAACACTTATTTGCGTAGCAGGAATTGATAAAATTATTGCTGCAAATTTAGAAATATTAGTGAGTTTAAAGCTTTAAGCACATGTTAAGGTAGACCGAAGGATCAGCACTCTTGAATTTTAGTAACCCGCCCATTGACACGCCTACATGCATACAACCATTAAATTTAAATCACTATAAAGAAAATAAAAATTGCTATGTAAGTATTCTTATTTAACACTAAAAAGTACACAAAAACTAGGCATTCATAAGGATATGAAAATCTCTTTTTACCTATTTTGTGCCAGATAGGGGTATTTAACAAAAATAAAATATTTCGGAGCACCACACAAACATATGGTGTGAATTTAAGATGGATATGTTCAGTCGTGATGGTCAAAATATATACGCACCAAAGATAAGACTGTGCCTTGAATTTTGTAAATTTTTTGCATAGGAATTTGTTATGTTAAAGTTTTTGTAAGACCGTTTTTAGACTGAATCGGGTTCAAGGATTTCATTTCAGGCATATTTTGTTTAGCTGTTGAACATTATTTGAACAAAATTCCTTAAGAAAACATGCACGAAATGGATGGTGTGATAGGGCAAACTGCACCTTTTGCCCCCCTTTTTTTTTCTTTAACCCATTTTGGTCAGCTGGTCGATTTTTCGACCACTAACTTTAAAATTTATTTCTGGAAAAATTATTCAAAATTTTTTCAAACTCTTTCCGCATAAACACAATTTGGTTAAATGGGAATTCAGAAAAAAAATAACGATTTCGAAATTTTCCATTTTACCTACTCAGGTAAGCGTTTGAAAAAACACCTTTTTTGGACCATTTTTGAAAAAATAAAAAAAATCTAATAAATGAAATGAATAATAAAAGAATTTACGTAAGCAGACAGCGATAAGACTAAATTATGAGAATCAGTTGGTTTTGGATATCTCAGGTTAATTTACCTACGTGCTACTTTTGTTGGAATATTGGTGGTCGATTTTTCGACCACTGGCCTAATATGTTTACTTTATTTAAACATTTACACATGTAATAAATTTAATGGAATTTTTAAGCCCGCATTGTCAATTGACTAACAAATGGTACCCAACTTTGGGAAACATTCATGTAAAATGTTTATAGAAAAATCAATCCATTTTAGATTCAAATACTGGTGCTCAAACAGATGGTACAATTGCTCTGTTTGCTAAATGAGAGACAATTTTATGCAACCGGTACAAACGTTCGGTTGCAATCGGCAACGTTCAAATCGGGTTTGCTGCGTTGACAAACCCAGCAAAACGTGGGGAAATGGATAACATTTTTGACAAGAGGAATGAACTCAACTTCGTGAGTTGTTACAACACCACCCAAGTAACAATTGCTGGTAACTACGATTCCATTGTGCCAATAAAGTCTGCTCTCCGATATAATCGTACAAAAAAGAAGTACGTCGTCATAACTCAAACGAATATAACTATAATATCAATATGGGTGGAGTCGATTTAGACTTCAATGGGGTCAGAAATTATCGCGTTGACATTCGCAGTAGGAAATGGTGTGGTCATTGTGGGTAAACGCTATCAGCAACTCGAAAGTGAAAGCATGGAAAGTGCAATGTCTTGTGGTTAAAATAAATGAACACAAGCCAATATCACAGTTACAGTTTAGATCGAAAGAAACTTATAAGTGGCGGATCCAGAAGTGGACTCAGATCATAATATGAATATCATAATATGAATATCAAAGTCATAAAAAGTATGTCCAATAAATAAATAAATGTAAATAATAACTTATTTATTTCATACAAGCGTTACCCTACGCGCGTTACTACTCCTTAACATCCTATTTTCTAATGCCCGTGTCAATTTTCTGGTAGAAGATATGACCAATAAGTATCTTTGTTCGGTCCACCGGTGAACACCCTGTAAATTGTCGATACAGCGGTGTTCAATGAGCAACTGCGGCTCTTATTCTTTATTTTCTTTTGAGCAGCGCTTCTCGCTGCTCTATTAAAACTTTGTTAGTTTATAAGTTTTTGATAATAAAAGCGACATCGGTCGAACTAACTTGTTTTCTTGAAAACCTTTCGAGTTTTTATTTATTTGCGACTCCCCAAGTTTGAGTTTATTTTATTTAAAGTTTAATTTCTCCCCCTCGTTACGAATAGTTACATGGTCCATCGCGAGCCGGATTTTAAATAAAAAACAAATCAAACATTTCCAACTATTATTCGCTAGCCGCCGCGAGTTTTTAAAATAAGAACAAAAACCAATAAACACAATTATATGCAAAAGTGTTAAGGTGAAGTGAAAAAAAGTTCTTAAAAAACCAAAAAAAAAAAAAAAAACATAAGAACCCAAAATTGAAAAAAAAAGCTTATTTTAAAATAAAATTAAAAAACAAAAAAGCAAGCTTGAGTGCACCAGCAGCTTCAACAGCAGCGGCATCAACTTCATCATCAACAGCACCATCAACACCAGCAGCTTCAACAGCAGCGGCATCAACAACAGCAACAGCAACAACAACATTCTCAAGAAGAACATTTTGTTTAAAGCAGAAAAATCAGGTAAAATTTTTTATTTCAATTAATATTATATTTTTGGTATATTGCCTTTTATTAAAAGTTATTATATACTAATAAAAGAGATAAGTGACGTAAATTCGTTATATAAATTCGCCTCATTCGCGCGGTTCGGTAAAGTTGAAAAATTAAAAAAACAAAAAATTAATAATTCTTCAAGTGCAAGTAAGTGTTTTATATTGTACATATATAAAGTGATATATATCCGTTTTAACCAAATTTGGCGGGAAAACCATATATATATATATAATATATAATTTTATGTACAAGGTTCCTTGAACTTGAGACAAGCTTGCGAAGAATTATTTTTCGTCTATTTCTTTATATATAAAAAAAAAATTTTTTGTGCTCACGGTTCACTTTAAATAAAAAGTCAAACTTGTGTCTTTTTGTAAAACTTACAAAAACATAAATATCAGCACACTTTGCTGAGTTGATATTTTTGGAGCCAAAAACAGGCAAAAATTGTTCGGAGCAAGAGTCTCAGCAGCATTTCTACACTCTTGTTCAGCAATTTTTGCATTCTTCTTTGTGCGGTGTCCGCAGCGATCGACGCCAGAACCGTGCTTTGTGCTTGCTAATAGCAACCCCAAGTTGTGTTTAAAAAGTATTTACTCTCTCACGCACTCAATTTAATTGTTTGCGTTCAAAGCTGAGACTGCATCTCGTGCCTGCTGCGCTTGATACACAGCTCTTTAGCCGGCTGCATATACTTGTAGTGAGAAAGTAAATAAGCTGCACAGTGGGACTAAGGCATCAATTTGCAATCAAAATTGACAGTCTATTTTCATAGGAAAATTGCACTGTGGGCAAGACACAATATTTTGCAAGCACAAATTTATTGAAAAAAAAAAAATAATATATTAATTAAATAAATTAAAAATAAAAAAGAAATTTAAAAAAAAAAAAAAAATTTTATATGTTTTTTTGGTTATGAAAGAAATTAAACAAAATAATTTTATTTTCAAAATTAATTTGTTTGTGTCCATTCACACGAAATACATTTTTTTTCTCTTCTTTAATTAATTTTTTTTACGGGTTTTACTGCAATATATATAGACATATATATACATTAAGGTGCCTTGAAAAAAAAAGTTTCATTTGTATCCATCCTAAAATGAACCTTGGTGTATTTTATAATGATTCCCAAAATATTTTGGCTTTGCCTAAATCCGTCAGTGAGCTAAACCATTTTGCAAAAACCTCCAAAAGTCATGTTTTCCGTATATATTTTAAATAGTGTAATAGTTGTAAGCAAATAAATTGTCTCACATTATAGGCCTGAAAAAGTTCGTTCAATCTGCATCAAAAATTTGAAAATATTTGCAATTGGATTAAGTAAAATGAAGTTTTCATGCATTTTTTTGAGATTATTTTCACAAAAATTCAAATAACTTTATTATTTCGTATACAATCGTCGTTATCAAGATATCGTTGGAAAGGTATGCACGGCTGTCATATATTTTGGACATTTTTCTTTTAATAAAGAGTGGCTCTTGTTTTATTTCTCCATTTGTGTGCAGTTTACCTGAAAATAAAATTTTTAAAATCCAAAATACTGTATTTTTTTATTTCAAGCGTTTGTTTCAATGTAGAATTTTTGAAAATCATCTAAAAAACTAAGAAAAAAATCATGAAAAACATCATTATCTTTAATCCAATTGCAAATTTATACAAATTTTTGATGCAGATTGAAAGAACTTTTTCAGACCTATAATTTGAGACAGTTTATTTATTTACATCTATTACACTAGCCAGTATATATACGGAAAACATGATTTATGGAGGTTTTAGCAAAATGGTTTAGCTCACTGACGGATTTCGGCAAAGCCAAAATATTTTGGGAATGATCATAGAATACATCAAGGTTCATTTAAAAAGGGGTACAAATGGAACTTTTTTTTTCTTCATACAAGTCGAGGCACCTTAATATACATATAGTATTTATAATTATATATTTTATTTAAAAAAAAAAAAAAATAAATATTTGTTCTTGTTGTTGTTCACGTTTCTATACAATTAATAGATTTTTGTTTTTTTTTTACTTTTATCATTTATTACAAAAATTAAATTATTACCAGACAAAATAAAATGTCCGCTTTAAAGGCATTTATCCGTCTGTCTGATGTGCTGGTCGAGTTTTAAACGGATTTTAATGCCGTGGAAACTCATGACGTTTTCTCCCTGGAGGCTCAAAGTGAAGAGCTAAAAGCCCAGTGGAGAAAAGTTAAAGCCGCATATGATGCTTGTTTGGACAAAATGTCCAATGACGAGGATTCAGATCTTGAATCAATTAAAAAAAAGTATCGCACCTGCTATCAATCTTATATACGAGTAGCAGGAAGAATTTCTGAGTTTTCTCAGAATAAGCCCTCGAAGCAAACAATTGCTTCAGAGCCGGCGGCAGTCATGGGCCACAGCATGCCTGTGCCACCATGCGATACCGAGGTTTTCAGTGGTGATTACTTCACATGGCCGTCTTTCAGAAACATGTTTACGGCCATTTATATAATGAACTCGCGGCTTCCCAATCAGCCATTAAGAAATAGTGCTTGGATAAAGCTTACATGCAATACAAAAAGCAAGCCTTATCCAAGCACGCTTGAAAAACACTTGCACAGGTAATAAATTTCCAAGTTGCTTTGTATAACTATTGTGTAAAACACAAAAAGCAAGTGATGCACAATAATACTTGGAAAGGCTTGCATTAAGTAAGTGTTTTGCAATCATACTTAGAAAACGCTGACAACAGTAATAGTTGTACAACTGTTCAAAGTTGTGATGCTCTCATATATACATAGATTTTCATTTTGTTCGCTCAGCAGCCATAAGGCTAACGGCAAGCTGTTAGAGTGTCCGACTCATATGCGGTGGTTCGCGCGTTCGATCCCTGGGGTAGCAAACACAAAAATTTTTGAAGGCATGCAATTTTTCATATAAATATATGCTTCAATTTTAACAAACGAAAATAAAAAATAAATAAAAATAAAAATGTTCCGGTGGGAATTGAACCTTGGATGTCCAAATCACAACAAATCAAATAACCAGTGGCTTACCAACTGAGCCACGGAATAAAAATTTTTCGCGAGTGCTAATTGATTTGTTGAATGTAGCACACTTGGAAAAAGCTTATTAAAACACTTATATCCAATTGTAAAAACAACACTTGGATTAAGCTTGAAGTAAGGAATATTATTCCAAGGGTTCACTTTCGTTTATCCTACAATTACATGTAAGCGTTCTACAATAGTAAATGAAAGCGTTATCCAAGCTTGAGGCTTACGTTTGTAAGCTTGTTTAAAGCTTATTCCAAGCTTGTTTTGCTGATTGGGTTACGTCAGTGGAAAAGTTATTCCACTTAAATCAAAAAACACGGGGAGAAGCAAAAGAGATTGTACGAAAATCTCCTTTAACCAATGATGGTTTTGCAAAAGCTTGGCAAGATTTATCTGACCGATACGAAAATAAGCGTATCATGGTCAACAGCCAATTAAAAATATTATTTAATTTGCCCCATGTGCCGAAAGAATCTGGCACAGAGCTTAAAAAGCTACAAAGAGATATCAATGGTTGTATTTTTGCTCTAAAAATGCACAACATTGATATCAATAACTGGGATGCAATCTTTGTTTATCAATGTTCGACAAGATTGCCAGAGGTCACGCTCTCCTTATGGGAGCAGTCTATTTCAAATAAAAACGAAATTCCGAAATGGACTGATCTCGATTCCTTCCTCACGAGTCGGTTTCAAACTCTTGAAACCGTGTCTGATATTCGCAGCTCTAGCGGCGCAATACCTAGACAAAACTTCACCACATCTTCCTCCAACTCTAATCCAAACCAGAGCAATTCATCTGGTAAAAAATTAAATGACTACCAAGTTAAAATTTCTTCAGCGAATTGTAAGCTGTGCTCTAACGAACAGCACGCACTTCGCTTTTGTCCCCGTTTTCTGAGAATGAATACTCAAAATCGGCTAGCAATGATTCGCAAAAATAAGTTTTGCCTCAATTGCCTAGCCTATTCTCATGAGGTGAAAGAGTGCAAGAGTCAGTATTCGTGTGTGATGTGCAAACAACGTCATAATACTCTCTTGCATCGAGACTCGACTCCACCCCAACCCCCTGCTTCGAGTGTAGACTCAAGTAGGTCGAGCTCTCGACCCAACAACCCCCGGGCTCTAACACACAATCCCATTCTACGCAAATACAGTCCACTAGCAATGACGTTCAATCATGCTTCGCTACCACTACCAAGCACGTATTGCTTGGTACCGCAATGGTGACCGTATATCACCTAGGATCAGCGTACACAACCAGAGCTCTGATCGACTCTGGCTCTGAAGGTACGTTCGTATCTGAAAGATTGCAGAAGCTATTGAAGTTACCCACAAGAGCCGTAAGCGCTCAAGTTTCGGGGCTTAATAACGCAGTTTCAGCGCAAGTGACGAAAGCTCAGTTCGCCTATTAATAGGCAATTTCAAATAGAAGCTACAGCATTTGTGCTGTCACGCTTAACTGGGAATCTGCCGTCATGCTCCATTGATCCTTCTTTGTGCAAGATATTGCCGGATTTACAACTGGCAGCCCCACATTTCTTCAGAAGTGATCAAGTTGACGTACTTATCGGTGGCGATTTGTTCCCTGCCATCATTCTCGATGGCATTCAACGCAATATTCTTGGATCACTTTTGGCGCAAGAAACAGTTTTCGGCTGGATTTTCACAGGCCCTATGCCTTGTAACGACATATCCAGCTTTACAACATGTTTGAGCCATTATAGTGAAGTTGCGATCGATCAACAGATCGCACGTTTTTGGGAGTTGGAGGAACTACATTAAAAAACAATTTTTATCTCAGTCTGATAAGTTTTGTGAGGAAAACTATCAGAAAACCACAAAACGCGATAACAAAGATAACAACCTTACCATTCAAAAATGAATTCCCTGATGATATTAATCTTGGATTTTCTCGAGGTATAGCTTTCAAGCAGTGGGCTAGAAGTGAAGCTCGATTGAACTATAATCCAGAATTAAAGACGCAATACAAAGAAGTGGTGAATGAGTACCTCCAATTGGGTCACATGGAAAAAGTTGCAACTCCAAAATTTGAAAAGTCACCATCTCATTATTATTTGCCGCATCACGCAGTAATGAAGCCAGAGAGCACTACAACAAAGGTTCGGGTAGTATTCAATGCGTCAAGTCCCACCTCGAATGGGGTCAACTTGGAAAATAAGTTTTCAAACATTAAATGAAAAGAAATTGATTTTAATCAATAAACAATATCTTAATAATTATTTGTTAATAGCGGGTTAAAATTCGAAAGATTAAAAAGTTTTCAAAGGATTAAAAAGTTCAAAAGATTAAAAAGTTTCAAGAGATATTAAACTTTTAATATCTATAATAAGGTGTGCCAAAAAATGACGATATTTTTTTTTTTTCGCTCTCCCCCGAAAATATCAAAGAATATGTCCAAACAAAAATTCTGTTAGAGGCAGAGCTCTTAATTTTAATTTTAAGAGGTCTCCCACGGAACTTTTAGTTTTGCCATTTAAATAACACGGGAACTAGGGTTTGAAACATTATTTTGTCCTGCAAGGTATGAAGAAATTTTTTCTTGATAAAATGAATGAATGGATCATATTCAGTACTAAATTTTGGACAAACAAATTTATCAAACAAATTTATTTATTTAATTTTCAAATAAATTTCTAGTACTTCGTAATCAATTAATCATTTTTCATACGAAAATTCAGACATTCGTCATAAAAGTTATAAAAATAACTGTTATATTGTTAACATAATAAATTGTATTTCATATAAAAAGTTTATCAAGAACAATTTTGTGGAAAATAAGCTGTACTTGCTGTGTTTGATTAAAATTTTATGTCTATCATCAATAAATTTCATAATATAGTTGAAAAATCATAGAAATAAGACTTTGCGGGCATGTTAATTTTAACTATTGATAATATCGAAAATCTCGCCCATACAGTTTTGTTGCAAGTTTAATATACTGAGAATTCTGAACAGAAATTTAAGCTTAATCATCAATCTTTCAATTGATAAGAGCAAAAATTCATAAAAATGGTACTTTGTCGGCCTGTAACATTGTTGTTTGTAATGATACGAAAAATTTGTATAAAACTTTTATGTCAGCCGTCAGACAAACTACAAAATTGCTATTCAACTTTTTTTTCTATCTGCAATAGTTTAGTTGGAAAATGCAAAAAACCTTGAAATTTATAAATTTACAGTTTCAAAGATCTGTAGAAACTTCAATATCGACGATGAAAATTTGGCTCGATAAATTTGTTTGTCCAAAATTTAGTACTGAATATGATCCATTCATTCATTTTATCAAGAAAAAATTTCTTCATACCTTGCAGGACAAAATAATGATTCAAACCCTAGTTCCCGTGTTATTTAAATGGCAAAACTAAAAGTTCCGTGGGAGACCTCTTAAAATTAAAATTAAGAGCTCTGCCTCTAACAGAATTTTTGTTTAGACATATTCTTTGATATTTTCGGGGGAGAGCGAAAAAAAAAAATATCGTCATTTTTTGGCACACCTTAATCTATATATAAAGATATAAGAAATTAAATTAAAATTATTTACAAAAGAAAACTCACAAATTTAATTAACCCTATTAAAAAATAAAAATTAATATTTAAGATAAAATGATTATAAAAATCAGAACTACACATTAATTACACGAAACTTTTCCGTATCAATAACCGTGGTCCTAGTTCTGGCGGTAGCAGCAATAAAACTGAATCGACCTGGTGGACAACGTTATACAAGAGAAAGGAGCTATTCTGACGAAGTTCGAGGCCTTAGACGCAAAAGATTTAAAAGTATCAAAGGCTAAATAATGAAGCAAAACATGTTTCAAGTTAAACACATAAGAAAGCAAAAAAAAAAAAACAAGAAAATATACAAGCTTTTAAATGTTTGTGGAAGGTTGAGGGTTACAAAGTGTTATTAAAAATTTGAAATAACAGCGACAATTATTTGAAATTAGAGCGATTGTATACACAACGAATCAAACAATTTTCCATTTAAACGAGAAAATCAATTAAGTCGTAAGATTTCTTTATGTTTGAAAGGCTTACAAGTACAACGATTAAAACTGAAATCAGATATGCATAATTTGTTATTACAAAATGCATTTAGGTTTAAGAAAACCACGAAAGTACGTCCTTAATGTGAAATACCTGCATTTAGTTCATACCTTTCTAAGAAGACGCTTAACCAGAACGAAACCAAAGTGTTTGATAAATATAAATAGTCGCTTCCCAATTAACAATACTAGCAAACATAGCTTGTCAAAACTAAAAGCAATCTCATTGATCACGCGTCATTGTCCTTTACATTTTTGAAAATGTAAAAAAAACATTTTTTAGAACCTGCTCCCGCAAAGATGAAATTTTAATATGTTGTAATTTACATATATTAATGTGTAAAAAAATTGACAGCCTATTTGGACGGTAGCAAGTATCTGCCAGAAGACAGCAAAGTTGTCATCGGAATGGTAGTTCATAACCTGCTTCCCACAAGGGTCAAATTTTGAGGGTATATTCTTTTCATAGTTTTTAAAGTATATCTAAAAAGCCAGCCTATTCTGACGGTTGCAAGTGTCTGCCAGACGAGCATTTAATAGCTATGACGGTTGATGGGAGTGCGAGCACAACAGGCTTGTGCGAGTTCCAATGTCAAAAGTAGAGGTTGCATCTATTTTGAACGTGCTATGCTCAGATTGCATCCAAATGATCCCTGAATAGTAATAAACTTTTTGGTACTTTTAATATATCCTATCCTACATTTCGTACTAGAAGCGTACTATTTCCATGTCAAAACGCAAATGTTGTTAACAATATAATAACGCAACACTTTTGATTCCGTGATTTGATATAAATACATATGTGTTCAGTCATTTCACCCCTCTACCGTAGAGGGAAAATGCACCATCTCGCTTCAGCTCTCAAAATTTGTATTTACATTGAATCAACCATGATGTGCCATGAGCACCAGCATAACATAGAATAGGGCTGCCATACATCCCGAAAAATTTGGATATGATCCGGTTACAGAATCTTTGTCCTGGAGTCCTGGTAACTTTAATAAGGAAGTAATGAATTTTTAAATATTTCGAATTTTTCATACAATTAATTAATTTTCATTAGATAAATTAATGAATTTCAGATATCAATATGAAACACCCTGTCATCCTTAGCAGATAACTTATAATAGATCGGGTCTGAAAAACTTAAGTTCACATACCAGTGTCCGAAATAAGAGTTTTAGTCGAAAAAGAAAACAAAAACATTCTTTACATTTTACCTGTTAGCAAGAAACTTTTAAGACCTGTGTGAAATAATTTAATGAGAACCCCATTAAAAGTATGCAGTTGTGGAATTGTAGCAAGATCTGAATTTTTTATAATTGTTTTTAGACAACAGGATGTCCCAAATTATGTTGCAATTTTTTTTTTTTTTCGTTTTTTTTGGAAGAAAAAAATATAATTTATTATTGACATATGAAAGACAATTAAATTCAATTCTAATAATAAACATTGTGCAATGGTCGAAAAGTAAAAATATATTAAATGTAATAAAAAAAAGACATGTAAACAAAAATAATTTAGAACATCCTACTATCTAAAAAATTAAAAAAAAAACATGTAAGGAATGTCTAAAGTATAAATAATCATATCGTTATGTGCAGCGAATAGACGTGTTTTTTCGGTGTCTGCAATTCTACTTATTTTTTATAATATTTTGAAACTTATGAGCTAAAGCCTTTTCACTATTGTATAGCGCGCAAAATTTTAAATCGAATAACATTTTAATTTCAAAGAATCAACCAATTTGTGCGTGCATTTAATTAAATTAAAATAATGTCAACAATAAATAAAAACACTCGTAGCGCAACTTTGAGTCGCAAAATTGCCGCCCCAGCGACCCTATTTGGTACTTGCAGCTTTAGAATGGATGAGCCATCAACTGGAACTACACCTTCTCTCTCTGATGTTAGTCTGACCACTAAACTAAACTGCATTAGAGAAAGCATCGTTGAGCAGCTCACGGAAGCAATAAATTCGTCGGAGGGAAGAGTAATGCAGAGGATCGGCGAAGTTTCAGCTGAATTAGCAAACATGAAAGCTACGATTAAGAATGTTGTGGAGAGTGTCAGAAGTCGAGGCTACTTGCGCTGAATTAAGTTTGCTTAAAGAAGAAGTCTTAGGGCTAAAGCAGAAATTTGAAAATCGGCAAATAGACAAAACGATTGATGCTGGTCTCTCGCCTGCGCTGAATGATGATATAAGAGCGCTTAAAACGAAAGTAGAGTCATATGAAAATGATGCTGTCTCAACCGACGTTGTTATGAACGGAGTTCCATTTGCTGCGAATGAGAATCTTGCCGAGATGTTCAACAAAATATGCTCTTTAGTGAAGTGTAGCACGATTAGGCTGCGCAATATATTTAGAGTACGTGCCAAAAGTAACAACAATAACTCTTCGGTAATTGTCAAACTTTCGTCGCCGTATGAGCGCACTTCTTTGTTTAAGGCCATTTCTTCATTTCGCAAAACTAACAAAAGACAACTATTGCTTAGTGACATCGGTTGTGGGGGAGGAGGGTCGCTTTATTTACATGAAAGCTTGACCAAAACAAACCGCGCTATCATGAATTATGCTAACCAACTAAGACGTGAGAACCGTGTTGTTGCTGTGTTTTCATTACGAGGCAATGTATACGTAAGAGTAACCCGTGATGGTGAGGCGAAGCTAGTTAATAGCAAGGAGAATGTTGATTGCATCGCTGGAACATGAATATCTTCGTAAATTTTTATTGTCATTTATTGTTTTTGTTAAAGGTTTTATTTTTAGTGTTCTTATATAAAATGTTCTACATCTGCTTATTTATAAGCAAAAAATTTATTTTCTCAATTTTCTTTGTTCTTCTCTTTAATACTATCACTTTATTTCTTCTCTTATTCTTATTCGTCTGCAATAAGTCTTTTTCTTTATTTTATCTAAATGTGGTCTGTATCTCCAAGTATGTTTAAAGCTGATTCTATTCATAACAAATTTTTATGAGTTCTGATGTATTGTCTTTTGGTGCTAGTGGTAATTATAAAGCGTTAATAAATATTTTGTGTAGTCGTTGTGATGGTTTGAATGTAGTTCACTTTAATGCGCGAAGTTTAAACGGTTTTAAACTAGATCAAGCTCGGTATGTGTTTGAAGATTCCTCTGTTGATGTAGTTTGTGTTACTGAAACTTGGTTTAAGAAAGACATTCCTGATAGTTTTTATAACTTCAAGGGCTTTAAAATTTTCCGGAATGATAGGTGTGAAAGAAGGGGTGGTGGTGTAGCTATTTACTGTAAGTCCAGTCTCAATGTAAAATTTGTTGATAAAAGTGATGATGATGTTTGTGAGTATCTAAAAGTTGAATTATTTGACCATAACAAAAAAATTCTAGTCTCTTGCGTTTATAACCCTCATAGAAGCAACAGTCCTGAACAATTTTTCTCATGTCTTAATACTAAACTCATTGATTATGATTTCATTTTTGCTTGTGGTGATTTTAATGTAAATTTACTTCGGAAAGACTCTGCTACAGACAACTTCCATTACTTGTCTTCGATGAGCGGCTTACATATAACCAATACTGATATCCCCACTCGTTATATGAACGGTAGTGAACCTAGCCTTCTTGATGTCTGTTTAGTCTCTGATTGTTCTTATGTTTTAAAAATCGACCAAATGAATTTCTTGTCTGACCATGACTTAATTTTTTGCTGTCTTAATATAAATCTTGGTAGTGTTCCTCAGGTTGATTTTTTTTACCGTGATTATAAGTCAATAGATTTTTCTGCCCTTTTTAATGACATATCTGCTCTTAATTGGACTGACTGTTGGTACTTCAGCTCGGTGGATGATAAGCTTTGTAGCTTCATGAATAGTCTTAATGTCTTGTTAAACCGTCATGTTCCACTGCGTAGAGTTCGAGTTAATAAAACTTTTTGTCCGTGGTTTACCAGTCGTGTTACTTCTGCTATAAAAACAAGAAATAAGCTATACTCGAAATGGAAAAACAATCGTTCAAATTGGAATTGGGACCACTTCAGAAGAGCTCGCAATGAAGCTACCTTTATCGTTCGGCAAGAAAAGACTAAATTTTTAAGTTCTAAACTGAACCCTGGTTTAAGCTCCAAACAATTATGGCAGAACATTAAAAGATATCGTGTATTCAGCAAAGAACCAAGTCAGTGTGATCTTGACCCTAATATACTTAATAGTTATTTTTTAGCGCATGGATGTCCAAGTCCTATCAATAATGATAGCTATAATGAATTGCCTGCACAAACAAATAATTTAACTTTTCCCTCGTTTGAGTTTTCTTCTGTAAGTGAAGACTATGTTGCCAAATGTGTCATGAAGATTAGTTCGAATGCAGTGGGGATTGATGAAATGCCCATTAAATTCATAAAATTAGTAATACACTTCATTTTAGCGCCCCTCACTCATATTATTAATCACTGCATAACTTGTTCTCGTTTCCCTGAACTATATAAAATAGCTACGGTTTTGCCAGTTCCAAAATCTTCCTCTGCTTCGGATCCCAAGGATTTCAGACCCATAAGCATACTTCCAGCCTTAGCGAAGGTTTTCGAACGGATAATGTCTGATCAAATGTCCGAATACATAAATTTAAATAAACTTTTATCCCCGCTTCAGTCTGGGTTTCGCACTGATCACAGCTGTGCGACAGCTGCTTTGAAAATTGTGGACGACATAAGAATACCGTATGATAATAATTGTATTACTCTTCTTTGCCTCATTGATTTTTCCAAAGCGTTTGACTCTGTAAATCACAATCTGCTTTGTCGTAAGCTTAAATATTTGTTTAAATTTAGTGATAGTGCTGTTCTACTCTTATCTAATTACCTTGTGGGAAGGAAGCAGCGCGTCAAAGTTGATGACAATTTTTCTTCCTTTCAAACTGTCTCCGTCGGGGTTCCCCAAGGGTCTATCCTGGGTCCCCTTCTTTTCTCTATATTCCTAAACGACATTTTCTCTGTCTGTAAATTCTCAACAGTTCATGCTTATGCTGATGATATTCAGCTCTACTTGTCTAGACCTATTGGTATACTTGTATTAAATAAATGGGCTTTAACCAACATGCTTCTAATAAACCCTCTGAAATCTAAAGTACTTCCGATTGCGAGAACTGATTCTTGCTTCGTGGATATCCCACCTTTGTTTATAGGACATGGCCAATTGGAGTTTGTTAATAAAGTAAAAAACCTTGGTTTTTTTATGAATTCAAACCTATCTTGCACAGATCACATTAACTACACTATTGGTAAAATTTACGGTACTTTGCGATACTTAAGAGCTTCATCTGATTTTACCCCGCTTGAAACTAGACGAAGGCTAGTAGTGCAATTGATTATGCCGCATATTACGTTTGCTGATGTGTTGTATTGTAAGCTTGACTCTCAGTTCCAGCATAAGCTTCTTGTGGCATTTAACCATGCCGCTAGATATGTTTTTAAAATTCATCGCTTTGATCATATTTCTGTGCGTAGTAGGGATATTCTTGGATGCAGTTTGCTCCAGTATTTAGATATGCGCAATATATTATTCTTGCATGGTCTTATTAATTCTCAACAACCCGGATACCTATATGAAAAATTACAGTTTTTACAATCTACGCGGACGACCAACCTAATGGTTCCCAGACACAGCTACCTCAACAGTAGTAGATACTTTTTCATTAGCACCATAAGACTTTGGAACTCTTTACCCAACTATTTAAAACAAATAAATATTAGAGCCAGCTTTAAACATGAAATTTTTAAATACTTTTCATCACTTGAGTGATCTTTAACTCTTAAACTAATTGCATCTTTCTGCCTGTCCACTATTATTTTCTATTCTTCCTTATTTATTACTATATACATATACACTAAACTCTATTCTTACAGTTCTTCCTCTGTTTAAATGTTAAATTTAACTTATTTATTGAATTCTTTCATATGTATGCATAAGTTTAATATTTTATAAGAATAATTTTAAGATTACTTTTAACGATATAATTAAATGTTTATAAACTTGTTTTTCCTCATTGATGTACTATAAAAGAATATTCTTAATGTACAACTCTGTATTTTTAAATAAAATAAATAAAAAAACAATAATAGTATTGAAAATAGGCTTGTCTGTGGGCGGATGAAGCCGATATCTCATATGCATTTCAATTTAGATGAAAAATTTGAACATACCAAGTTTTATTCCTTTAGCTCACATGTTAATGCCTTTATGGTGTTTTAACTTTTCGAAATCATCTTTGTTTTGATATAAAATACATACATACCAAATTTAAGTCTGTAGGTAAACCATAAGCTTATTTATTGAGTTTTCAGTTTTTGGGTTGTAAAGGAGGTGGGCGTGTCCGTGGGCGGATGAAACCCATTTTTCGATAACATCTTTGTTTTGATATAAGAAACATATTTGTCAAATTTTATTGTTGTAGATTAACTATGAGCTTTTTTATGCAGTTTTAAATTTTTCATTGTATGGGAGGTAGGCGTGTCCGTGGGCGGATTCCAAAAATATTCAATAGTACAGATCCTTGGATCCATGTGACTATGTGAACCGAGTTTCATACTATTATCTCAACTCCTTCTTATCTTGTCTTTACGGACAACACACAGACGGACTCACGGACATGGAAAGCTCGATTTACGAGGTGATTCTGATCAAGAATGTATATACTTTTCTATACTGGACTCGCTTATTTCTATGCGTTTCAAACGTTTGCACAAAGTTAATATACGCTGACCTTTCAGGTTTAGGGTATAATTAAGATCTTGTTTTAGTCCTCACAACTGCATACTTTTTTGTGGAGGTTCCAATGAAATTTTTTTCGATCAGGGCTTAAAAACATTCTTGCTTACGAGAAGTACACTGAAACAAAAATTTGTATTTTCTCGGCCTAAACTCATTTTTCAGCCACCAGTACTTCAACTTTTTTGTTAATCCAGTCAAGTGTACACCGGGACTCCAGGACAAAGAGCCTGAAACCGGATCATATCCAGATTTTTCGGGATGTATGGAAGCCCCATTCAAGGGCTATGTTATGCTGGTGCTCATGGCACATAAACATGGTTGTTCCAATGTAAATTAAAAATTTGATAGCCAGAGTGAGAGAGTACATTTTCCCTCTACGGTAGAGGGGTGAATGACTAAACATATGTATTTATATCAAGTCACGAAATCAAAAGTGTTGCGTTATTATTTTATTAACAAAATTTGCGTTTTGACATGGAAATAGAACGCTTTTAATACGAAATGTAGGATAACAGTAATGAAATGTGGTTAATAGCAACACTAAAAGTATTAAAAGTAGCAAAAAGATTACTTCTATTCAGGGAGCATTTGGCTGCAATCTGAACATAGCACTTTCAAAATAGATGCAACCTCTACTTTTGACATTGGAACTCGCACAAGCCTGTTGTGCTCGCACTCCCATCAACCGTCATAGCTATTAAATGCTCGTCTGGCAGACACTTGCAACCGTCAGAATAGGCTGGCTTTTTAGATATACTTTAAAAACTATGAAAAGAATATACCCTCAAAATTTCACCCTTGTGGGAAGCAGGTCATGAATTACCATTCCGATGACAACTTTGCTGTCTTCTGGCAGATACTTGCAACCGTCCAAATAGGCTATCAATTTTTATTACACTTTAATATATGTAAATTACAACATATTAAAATTTGATCCTTGTGGAAGCAGGTTCAAAAATTGTTTTTTTTTACATTTTCAAAAATGTAAAGGACAATGACGCGTGATCCCTGCCAGAATGGTATTTTCTTAATAGACTGACAATAAATCATCACTTGAAAATTTTCTAGCTTTGTGGGAAACGGGTTAGTCAGATGGTACACTAGCTCTCCTACTATTAAGATTGTGAGCGCGAACTTGTTTCAAGGGTTTTTTCTGATCAATGAGTTAATGAAACAATTAGAATTAGAATTTAAATTATTAAATTAATTCTTTTGATACTTGCACAGTCAGGATGCGAACCTACGTTGTCTGCGCACTTCCGCTAAGCTATTGGTAACGATAAGCTAACTGTAGCAAAACATTTTTAAAACCGCTTAAAAGGTGTCAGAAAATTTAGACAAAATAATGCATTTTTTTAAAAAATTCTTTTAAAACCGTTTCAGTCAAAGTTAATATGTTAAAACGTTCATTGCTGTTTCTTAAACGTTTCGTGTTGCTTTTGTTTTTTTAATTTGCGTTTTTATTTTTGTATGGCGCAGAATATTTTTGAAAATATTCATTTAAGCTTACTATATCATAGTAAAACGTTCGTTTTTGTATTAAAACGCTCATTTTACTTTAGTACTTAAAAGTATGCATTTTCATTTTTGCATGGCGTAGAATGTTTTTAAAATATTCATTATTCTAATCCTTATTAAAATATGCATTTTACTTAATTTTGTTTTCTCAGTGTGATGGTGATGGTATTTTTTTAAAAGAAGTCGATTAATTCTTTTATCGGTCTTTGGGACCAATGCGCGAGTATAGGAATGTTTATTGAAAAACTCTTTGCGATATGTGTAAAATATATGAAAAATGTCTCCGAATTAAACGTCCGAACGCTAGGATTGACCCATATGTTCATTGAGGATCTCGTTTTTTCTGTATTCAATATTAATACAATAAAACTTTTGGCTTTATTTAGTAAACATTAAATATATATCAATTTCAGAATTTTTCGGCTCAAGCTACAAATTTGGAAGCGTCGAATTCCAATAATTACAATAGCATTTCGGCGAAATTGGCTTTTGACAAAAATCATTATATGCAAAATCATTATTTTCAATATATAAGTGAGGAACTAATTCAAAGAATAAATTTCTTGCAAACCCACCTGGCTCAGGCTCCTATTCCAAGCATAACTTCAAGGAGAAGGCAACTTTGTTCGATAGAAGAAGCGTGGAATTTACCAATTTCCTTGGAAATGAGCTCTCGACAGCAACAACTTCAGTATTCATCCACTCAAGTTAATATTCAACTTCAGACACGAAAATTTGGAAAATCTTTAAATGAATCGGTAAGAAATTTTAATTTTAAACAGGTCTCATTTTATGCAAGATTATCAAGTGTTAACGAGGTAAGTAAATAAATCGTAGCCATTAACATAATAAGTTATTGCAAAGAATTTTTACTAATCAACAGTAAATATAGGTAGTTAATCTATATGTGGAGCAAATCACGCTGAAAGAAAGCAACATGTCTCTGATTTTGACCAATTCAATGGTCAACATTTCAACAGGCATGCACAACAAAATCAACAAAATTTTTTTGTTTCGTTGAGGCAGAAAAATAAATGATCACAATTATTTCGTTTTTTAAACAACGTTAAAAAATTATCAAATCAAATTTCGTTTCGTTGAAAAACGAAATTATCACAAATTAAAAATTTTGTTTCAAGTTTATTGAAAAAAAAATCATATCTTTTTATGATGAAGTCGCAGTGCATTTTCTGTATTAGCATATTATATTTTGCCATTATATTGAGAAATTTAGGAAAAGTAATATACAGCTGTTGACAACTAATTAGGAACGCCTTCCAGTTTATATAAAACACTTAAATTTTCATTATTTTTCATTTATTTTATCATATATCAATTGAATATGTTAGAGAGGTAAATAATAAGCAAAACCAAAAAAAAAAAACAAAAAATATTAATCTATCTTCCACATTTTTAAAAAAGGCGACACTCTTTGAAATTTCATTGCGACATCTAATTAGAAACAATAATATATTATTAGGAAAAAACTACGACATTAAACTAATGTTCTCACTTTTACTTAATATTTTGATGCAAAACCCTTTTGTTTTATGGCTGCCTCACATCGATTGCGCATTGATGTTATGAGACTCCGACATCGCTCGATTGTTATTGACTCCCAGGCTACTTTTACATCGTCAAAAAGAGTTGTCATATTTGTTATATTTTTAAGGCTTATGGCTCTTTTCACGTCACCCCACAGATGCTCAATAGGGTTTAAGTCTGGACTGGATGATGGCCATTGCAGAACATTGATGGAATTGTCCTCAAGGAATTTCTGTGTAAGCTTAGCTGTGTGCTTCGGATCGTTGTCCTGCTGAAATTTCCATATAACAGGCAAAGTCTCTTCAGCCCACGGCAGCATGACATTATTTAAAATGTCAACGTACTTCTCCTTATTTAAAATTCCATCAATTTTATATATTGGCCCAACACCATTCCAGCAAAAGCATCCCCATACCATAATTGACCCTCCACCATGCTTCACTACGCGAGAAACATAGCGAGGATTAAATTCTTGATTGATAGGACGCCTAACATATCTCCGACCATCAGGACCAAGTCGATTTATTTTCGTTTCATCGCTCCAAAGTACATACTTCCACTGGTTTGTGGTCCAATTCCAATGAGACTTTGCAAAGCTTATTCTATGTTTTCTTTGAATTCTGCTTAGAAGTGGCTTCTTGCGTGCTACTCTGCCATGAAGCCCGACTTCTACCAAACGGCGTGCAATGGTCCGCTTGGATATTGTGACATTCAATTTTTCTTGAATATCGTGTTGAATGTCTGTGGATGACAATTTTGGGTTGGCTTTGGAGATTCGAGCTATCATTCGGTCAGTTTGCGCTGCCGTTTCTAATTATCTGCCGCGCTTTGTTTGAGCTGTACTAAGCAACATGTAAAAACAACTTGAAAATTATAACGGTATATTAAAGATCAAGAGAAGAATCAATGAATGAGAGAATAAAACAGAATAATAAATAAAATAAAACCGGTTTGGAGTAAAAATGTACACTAAATTTTTATGTATCGTCATTATAACTAATCAAGCAGTAATATTAAGAGAGTGTTTCTTATTAGTTCTCAACGACTGTATATAAATATCAAAAGAAAATTTAAGTTATTAAACACATGTCTGTAACCCATGTCAAGTTTAGTGTTAAAATTTTTTCTGTAAGATCATCATCAAGATTTGAACGGCAATCGCTCAATTATAATATGTATATTTGAAGTATCGGTAAGCATATATTTGAGTAAAGAGAATGCTCGCTCAACTCTCAATCAACTCAAACTCTCTCTCAAGAATCTTGCGATATTGTGCAGCACCATGAATGAAAGCTTTTATAGATTACGACATCCGCAATAATCCGAAGTAATTGAAGCCAACTGTACCTATTCAAGAAAAATTTTTAGCCAATAGGAACAGTTGGCTTCAATTACGTTATCTAGCGGTAAACATGCGATGTCGTTATATACATATAAATTCTTTCATTCATGGTGCAGCACATTATGCGAATACTTTCTAGTCTCCGAAAACTCTGCCAGATTTATTTTGGTACTGGTGGTTTCACAAAAATATCTAGTTGTTGAAAACGCTTCAGATAGTTTTGTGAAATTCATTCTTTATCTAATATTATATTTAACCCTCGAACTGGCACATGGTTCTGGCCAGACATATTTCATTTTCATGCTTCAATTTAGCATATTTCTATTTTAGGTACATGGCTGTAATTTCAGGTAATCTCCCAAAATATTGTTGGCTTTCGATGTATAAATTAATAATTGAAAAAAGTCATTGGAACAGAACAAAAAAGCCAAATAAAAAATCTACACCTTACTTTTGGTGTATGGTGCCTGATCAGACCCCTATGCATTTTGTATGAACGCATAGGCAAAGCGCATGGCACGAGTTGGAAATTTGTATTTACTTTATTCTTTTATACTTCTTTCTTTCTTCTGCTTTTGTTTGTGAGTTAGGCTGCGAGTGAACGCGATTCAGACAGGCAGGCAGGCAGGCTGAAATCTGTGTGAAAAAACGAGATGCAGATAGCTATCTATCTCGCTTGTTCACATTGCCTGCCTGCCTGCCTGTCTGACTCGGCGTTCACTATAACCGCAACCTTAGTTATTCATTGAACGTTGAACAGTGAAGAAGTAATCTACTGTTTGTGCGGTAATTTTGAGCTTGTGAATAATTTTACGCTGGTAGATTTGTTGCGTTTTTAGTATATTATGGCTGATGAACTGGAATTTATTTATAATACACGCTTGCGTAGCGCGAATTTGCAACCCCAATTGTCAGAGGCATAAGTGCGTGATTTTCAAAGTCAGGTAGAAGCTGATGAAAATTATGATTTTTTTGAAAACGATGGTGACGACACTGCTGATTATGTGCCAGAAGATGATGCATCACACATAGAAAGTGATTTGGAAATTGAAGCTAACGAACTTTATAATAGTGATGAAGAAGAAGAAAGTGGAAATGATGCTGAAGCAGCGAATGAACTGGACTCAGACTGTTTTTAAGGCAAAGACGGTACTAAATGGAGCAAAACTGAACCCCCTGCATCTCGTTTGCGCCAGCATAATATCATGCATTTTCAATCTGGAACAAAAACAAGGCTCACCAATCCAGTTGAGGTATTCAAGCTATTTTTCTCAACCAATATTACGTTCGTCATCATTAGTGAAACAAGTCGGCATGGGCGAGAATCAATTAGAAAATAGAATGAAGAACATCCAGAGTCTACCGAAAGAAAATGGATTGATTTGACAAGCTCTGAGCTTGATGCATTTATTGCGATTTTGTTGGCTTCTGGTCTCAACCATAATAATATGCAAGACCCAGTATATTGTGGCGTTCTGATTCGCTGCCCATATTTCGTGCGGCTATGTCGCACAAACGATTCATTACTCTGTCCAAATATATTCGTTTCGATATAGTCGTACGCGGGCATTTCGACAAAAATTATTATGATCCTTATGATAATATCACCATCGATGAGCAGTTATTTCCGTACCGTGGGCGCACAAAGTTCACCCAATATATCCCATCAAAACCTGCAAGGTATGGTATCAAAGTTTGGTGGGCATGCGATGCTAAGACGAAATTTCCATTGAAAGGAAAACTATACACTGGAAAGGAAGGAGACGATCGGGAGATAAATCAAGATGAAAACGTTCTAATATATTTGGCAAATCGTTACGCAAACAGCGGCAGAACAATTATTTCTGATAATTTTTTCACCTCACTGAACGGCGCTAAACGACTGGCTGCTATGGGACTGGCATTTGTTGGCACCATTCGAGCAAACAAAAGATGTCTTCCTAAGGAAGTTATGAAGAGCACCAGACGACCAATTCTTTCAAGTGTGTTTGGTTTTCATGAAAATCTTGTTTCACTTTGCAGCTACGTGCCCAAAAAAAAATAAGGCAGTCAATTTAATTTCAACCGTGCATTACACGAAATATGTTGAAGGCGTAGCCAAGAAACCGGAAGCAATTTTATTTTACAATTCAACTAAAGCCAGAGTCGATACGATGGATCAAATGCTAACTCATTAAATGGACAAATGGACATACGCGTTTTTCTGCAACATGATTGATGTGATGGCATTGGCAAGTTACATTATATGTAAGCTAAATGATGAAAATACAAGAAAAGAAAGAAGATGCATATTTTTATATAAACTTGCAAAGCAATTGGTACTAGCCAACGTTGAAAATCGCATTAGTAATCCGCACATTGTGGCTCAACCAACAACTCGTATAGCATTTGAAGCGTACTTTGGGAGACCTCTCAATATACCAAACCCTAATGTGGCTTCACGCAGTGCTCCAGACACATTAGCTGCCAAAAAAGATTGCAGAATTTGCCTGCAGCAAGTTGACAAAATACGCCGTAAGACACGCTTTTTTTGCTGCAAATGTAACAATCCTGTTTGTCAGCAACATTCAAAAGTAGATTATTTATGTTTTTATTGCCTTCCGCAAAATTCTGAATAAAATATTTCAATGTATTCTTCATAATAATTTTCTATTTTGTCATAAACATTTATTACTTTACCCATAATAAAGAGAAATATATATAGAAAAAAATAAAAATTGTTGCCCTTTTCATTCCAAAGATTTTTTCAGGTATATTTTTTCTTCCTCAGGTAGCTAATAACATAGTAAAAAGAAATAGAAACACAAAATATAACAAATATTTACCTATCTTAGTAAAAAATTTAACGGCAAAAAACCCAATCAGGCATTTAGAAATAGTGCTTGGATTAAGCTTACATGCAAAACAAAAAGCAAGCCTTATCCAAGCACGTTTGAAAAACACTTGCCCAGGTAATAAATTTCCAAGTTCCTTTGTATAACTATTGCGTAAAACACAAAAAGCAAGTGATGTACAATAAAACTTGGAAAGACTTGCATTGAGTAAGTGTTTTGCAATCATACTTAGAAAACGCTGACAACGGTAATAGTTTTACAACTGTTCAAAGTTGTGATGCTCTCATATATACATACACTAGCAGGCCACAGTGGTCCGAGGCTTCGCCACGGACATTTTCTCTCTATCAATAATACCTCTTAAAAAAGTTGCAATAATAAAAATCGTTAAAATATTTGCATATTATTTGTATTTGTAAGCATATTAAAAATTAGTATAATGATAATAAAGTGAAGATATTTTCATTTTAGTTATTGAATACTTCAGTATAGACAACGCTTTTTGATTCATTGGCATCACCAGGAATAAGAAAAGTCTGATTTTCTGCTGAACTGACTCGTGAGAGCGTCACATATAGTTGACCATGGGTAAACACCTCATTACGAAGGTCTTTGCCAACAGCATTAAAAGTTTGCCCTTGGGACTTATTGATTGTAATGGGTATCTCGAATAATAGTGACACCAGAGTACTAAAGTTTACTACAGAGGTAGGCACAAGTATAAAAAATTAATTTCAATAAAGTAGGCGTTGTTTGATAAAGGGGTGTGGTAATATTTGAAACACTGTATCTCGAATAACATTGACACTAGAATACTGATATTTAGTACAGAAGTAGACACACTTATTTCAAATTACTGTCAATAAAGTGGGCGTAATTTAGGGGTGTGGCAATATTAGATAACACTATATCAAATACTATTGACACTAGGGTACTGAAATGAAGTACAGAGGTAGGCACAATTATTAGAAATTAATACCGAGGAAGTGGGCATTATTCGACTAAGGGCTGTGGCAGTGTTTGAAAAAATTTTATAATATTGACACAAGGGTGATCAATTTCATTGTAAGAATGGGTAGAATTATTGAAAACACTATGACAAAGTGGGCGAAATTCGACAACGAGGCGTGTCACTACAGTCAAACCTGTTTTGTGCGATCCATTTTTGTGCGATTTTATTTTTGTGCGGATTGTTTTATGCGAGTGTTAATTTTATGCGACCTTTTTTGTGCGATATTTTTTTATGCGGTTTGTTATGCTTGCATGCGATCTTTTTTATGAAATTTCTTTCAAGCGACATATTAATGTCGGGAAGTTATTCGCCCTATGTAAGGTCGCGGCGAAATTAGATCAATTGCATATTGCGCCATATTCTTAACTATTGCATCAGCCATTTTCATTATTAGTTTATTACCAACCTCCAGAAAGCATATAGACATAATTTTTTACTACTCATTAAGTATTTTTTTAAACTGTGAGATTAAAGGTAAATTGATTTTAATAAATTATTGTTCCATTATTTATGATTTAGTTTTTTATGATTTTTATTTTTAGATATAAGTGCCCCCCCCCCCAAAATGAATAATAATCATAATAAAAAAAGCGTTAAAAGAAATGTTATCACATTGGACTCTAAGATTTCAATATTAAAAAGACTAGCAGATGGTGAAGGACCCACAGCTCTTGGTAGGGAATTCAATTAAGGTGAATCCACTATAAGAGCAATACAAAAACGTGCAAAAAAAATAAATGAATCTTATAATTGTGCAACAAACGAAAGTGGTAAAAGAGCATCATATTCAAGAAATATTGTAATAGAGAAAACAGAAAAAGCCCTTATACTTTGGATTAAAGAATCAACTCGAAAACGAATTCCAATTGACGGAGAATTAATTAAACTGAAAGCCAAACAATATTTCCAACAGTTGAAGGACTTAGAACCGACTTCTTCCTCTTCCCACTTTGAAAACATAAAGTTTTCTGGCAGCAATGGTTGGTTAGCTGGTTTTTTAAAACGACACGAGCTTCACAATGTGAAGTTGCAAGGCCGTTTTGGTTTGATTAATGTTCGTAATGAGAGCTATTATCTATTGACATTTATTCTTTTAAATTTAATTTAATTTAATCTCGGTTTGTATATTAAGAATATAAGAAACATGTAAAAAGGACGATGCGATTGCCAATTACGGTAAATTTTTTCTTTGCTTTATCGTATATTTCGTTGTAGCGTGCGACATTGAAAAATAACATTTGTTATCAGTGAGTCATGTTTGTAGCGTGCGACATCGTAAGTGTGAAATGTATAAATTTGATATCATATTTTTTATCTAAATACAAAATATATAATATTTTTAAATGTAGATGAGTAAAGACAGCGGCGAGAAAAATAAATTGAACTGATAACGGTGGAGAGAAAAATTTAGGGATGAAACAAAATTACAAAAATAATCACTGTTAACAAGTCATTGCTTTTAGCACTAGATCTAGGGCTTTTCGATGTTGGAAAACGCTAATTTAAAAAAAAAAGCACTAGACGCAAAAGCACTAACTTTGGTGCATTTCCATTTAAGTTTCAGTGCTTTTTGACCGTAAAATCAAAAACGTGTACAGTCAAACCTGGTTTTGTGCGGCAGATAGGGACCGCAGAAAATAAAACGCACAAAAAAAAATTTTCTGAAACTTCATAAATAGCTATAATATTGAACTTTGACCAATCCTATACAAAAAAATTTTTTTAATGCGGTAGATAGAGACCGCATAAAAAAAGTTTACCCTAGGAAATATGACCAAATTCTATGAAAAAGCGAAAAATTGCTCTCCAATCAAAATAAATAAGTAAATAACACATGGAAACGTTTAAAAAAAATTATATTTCCGTATTCAACGTAAAGAAAAATTCACAAAATATATATTCATACGTACTTCAATATTCGTCGTAGTCCAAAACGCGCATTTTCTTATGTTGATCTGGTTCGTAGTCGTTTTCATCACTTGAAGATATTGAGAGGGAATTATTATCTGTTTACACCATTGTAGTTGAATTACAATCTGCTACCATAGAGTCGGTAATAAGTCTTTGTGACGACGGTCGTTTGGTTAGCTTATTATAAATATCGCGATAGCCAGATACACACGATCGAAGCTCTTTTTGAAATTTCAAACTTCTTTGGGAGTTGTTATCAATTCTAAGAAAATGTCTTTCTAATTTGCTGCTCAGTTGGATTCTTGCATAAATGTTGTCTGCTGTCATAGAATTCGATTCTCCTTGTTCATCTTCATGATCAGTTAATATATCGATTACGTCTTTATCATTAAAGGAATCGTCCTCAATCATTTCGATAAGATCATTTTCGTCGAAAATATCAAATCCTTCTCCAGGAATGTTATGTGCAAGCGAAATAATTTCTGATGATAACATGGTTGAATTTTCAGTTACATTTCTATTAATTACACATCCAGGCCATACCGCTTTCCAGCACGAATTTAAAGTGTGTTGTTTTATTTGACCTATTGCTTCAGTAGCGTAGTTTATGCAATCTGAAATCGAAAACTTTTTCCAAACTTCTGTCAGGCTTATTCCTTCGTTTTCAAGCTTATCCAAAATGTGTCTAAAAGTTAATTTCACATATAATTTCTTAAAAGTTGCAATTATGCCCTGGTCCAAAGGCTGGATAAGGCTGGTCGTATTTGGTGGCAAAAACACAACTTGTACATTGGGATGCTCTAAACAAGGATGCCCGGATGCATTGTCAATAATAAGCAAAGCTTTGAAAGGAAGCCCCATCTCTGTCAGATATTTTTGAACTTCTGGTACGAAGCAATCGTTGAACCATGTTGTAAAAATAGATGATGTGACCCACGCTTTCATTAAACACTTGATCTGGGCAATATCTACCGTCATTAATATTTTTTTCTAGGATTTTACAATAATTCCTAGCAGCTGTTTCATCAGCGGACGCGGCCTCGCCTTGCAACTTCACATTGTGAAGCTCGTGTCGTTTTAAAAAACCAGCTAAACAACCATTGCTGCCAGAAAACTTTATGTTTTCAAAGTGGGAAGAGGAAGAAGTCGGTTCTAAGTCCTTCAACTGTTGGAAATATTGTTTGGCTTTCAGTTTAATTAATTCTCCGTCAATTGGAATTCGTTTTCGAGTTGATTCTTTAATCCAAAGTATAAGGGCTTTTTCTGTTTTCTCTATTACAATATTTCTTGAATATGATGCTCTTTTACCACTTTCGTTTGTTGCACAATTATAAGATTCATTTATTTTTTTTGCACGTTTTTGTATTGCTCTTATAGTGGATTCACCTTAATTGAATTCCCTACCAAGAGCTGTGGGTCCTTCACCATCTGCTAGTCTTTTTAATATTGAAATCTTAGAGTCCAATGTGATAACATTTCTTTTAACGCTTTTTTTATTATGATTATTATTCATTTTGGGGGGGGGCACTTATATCTAAAAATAAAAATCATAAAAAACTAAATCATAAATAATGGAACAATAATTTATTAAAATCAATTTACCTTTAATCTCACAGTTTAAAAAAATACTTAATGAGTAGTAAAAAATTATGTCTATATGCTTTCTGGAGGTTGGTAATAAACTAATAATGAAAATGGCTGATGCAATAGTTAAGAATATGGCGCAATATGCAATTGATCTAATTTCGCCGCGACCTTACATAGGACGAATAACTTCCCGACATTAATATGTCGCTTGAAAGAAATTTCATAAAAAAGATCGCATGCAAGCATAACAAACCGCATAAAAAAATATCGCACAAAAAAGGTCGCATAAAATTAAAACTCGCATAAAACAATCCGCACAAAAATAAAATCGCACAAAAATGGATCGCACAAAAACAGGTTTGACTGTTTTTCTCAAAATAAAATATCTCAAAATCGTTCCAAATGTTTCACTTAAATATTTCATTTATAAATTGGATCTTTTTACTTAAACCTCACAAAGTTCATACAAATTGTTCAGAAAAATTCCAGATTAAGAATTGATTACGAAATAAATTCCAAATTATTTAACCAAAACATGTTTTTTGATCGGTTATTATCTCCGTTAAATAAATAAATTAAGTCCTCTCTAAATCTTAGTTTTATAAGTTTAATGAGATAAAAGGTTAAAACGAATCATCGATAAACCATCTGCATAACAAATTTTGCATTCTTAAACAAAACAATATTATATGAAATACTAGCAACCCTCCGCGGCCTTGCTCGCGATATGTTTTAATGTAAAAAACAATGTCTTATGTAATTTGTTGTATGTAAGTCATCTCTTGTTTTCAGTGCATTGCTCAAGCATGAAGTAAACTTTATGCCAGTATCCAACTGTCAGAACTGTTGAAGCAAAGGTAACAGTTTTTAGTTACCGCGAAGTTGCACTCGAATATTCGTGCACAATTGTACAACTTGCTCTTTATGCCAAAATAATGGCTTTTAAAGAAGCTTCTTTAAAATCGCCCGAAATCACCGGACAAAAACAAAATTATCCGAGCTTCATGAAATGAACGAATATCTCTTTCGTTAAGGACATTAATTCGTTCTTTTTATTCTCGATTTACATATGTAAGTTATGTTACTGTACAAACCTTAAAAATAACCTACATAGCTTTTTAAAATAACTATTACCGACCCTGTGTAAAAAAAGTTATTGTGTGTTTGCGATTAGAAATTTGCTTATAAAATCCGCGTGTCTTTGATTTATTATAACTTTTATACTCTTTTAACCCCACTTCTATGAAAACATATTTTATTTTATCACGAAATAGCCGCGAAAAATTTAAGGGACTCTGTTTTATTTTTAAATATTACTGAAAACCAAATAGAGCAACTTTGAAAAACTTTACTCTTTTTTATTTTATACCTCAGCCTTTGAAATAAAATTCGTTGTAGTGGTTTTTTACAAAATGAATGACAATATCGGTAATTTCCTTCTTTCAAAAATAATTATTTCTTAATCGTTTCTGATTTAGCAAAAACCGTACAAAATTTTAACCGCTAGACTAAGTCGACTTTGATAAGTATCGAATCATTTATTTAAGAAGTATGACTTTACTTCTGACTTCTTTTTATAGTACGAAAATATCTTCAGTTTGTCTATATATATTGCATTGACTACCTATATATCAATTCAAATAAAGAGAATCCTAATGAAAAATAAAGCAATTTATGAGATATCATGTTAAATGTTCAACAATTGTTTAAAATCTTAGATAGAATTTATTTTCACTTTTTAATAATTTAAAATTCAAAGTGAACATTTTATTTAAATCAATGATATAGTTCATGAGTTATTAAACAAACAAAAAAAAAACGAATCTTAGGCCGGTTAACTGATCTCAATTTTAAACAAAGGCTAGCTTAAACAAAGTTTAAAATGCCTTAACCTCAGTTTAAATTTTAACGCCGATACCTCATCTCAAAAAATCTAAGTTTAACTTGGTGAGGCAAGTTTAAATTTAAACACAGAAATTCTAAGTTTAAAAAATTTAAACTTAGATTTTGTCAAAAATTCTCTGAGAACATTTGAAATATTCTCAATAATAAACAAAAAATAAGAAATAAAAAAATCATACTTCAAAAAATTCAAAACTATAAACAAAAAAAAACATATTTTGAGTTTTGAAAACAAAATATTCCAATGAAACTGACAATTTGCATTATTTTATCAAACATTTTTGAAATATTTTGATGTTCTACGTCAAAGTTGTAGAAAATTTTACTACAGTGCCGCTCAAATATATTTTTTAATCTCAGTTTAAATTTTTAAACAGAGTTTAAGAAAACGGCCGATAAAAATGAGATAAGTTACGAAAATAATTTTAACTGTGTTTAAAATTTAAACTCTGTTTACGGAATCTGAGGTTAAGGAATTTAAACTTCGGAGATCAGTTAACGGGCCTTAGAGATTAATTTTTATGTAATTCCATAGATATATTCAAGCTCTTTAATACTGCAAGTTGAAACCATTTTTATACCACAAAAATATAAGGTGATGTGATTAAATTTCTGCAAACGCTTGTAACGCATAGAAATAAGCGATTCCGGTATCTCATGAGTCGATTTATCTATGTCTGTTTATCCGTCCGTCTGTGTGTTGTCCATAAGCATAGGATAAGAAGCAGTTGAGATAACTCCATTTTGGTAGGCATATTGAAATGGATCCAAGATCTGCATTTTTGAATATTTTTGGAATTCACCCATGGACACGCTTACCTCCCCTACAACCCAAATATTTAAAACTCCATACATAAGCTTATGTTTGGTCAAAAGAGACACAATTTGGTTTATATATTATATCAAAACTAAGATGTGTTAAAAATAATGTGTGGAAAACGAATAAACTCATACCTTTTTAAAATATTAAACTTTTGGGAAATGAATGCAAAAATAATTCTTTATCACTTAAAATGCTTACAAATAAACATAAAAACCCATGAAATGCTTGTAAATATACATAGTACAAAAAAACCTAGTATCTTAAGGTTTTTTTACGGTGCATAAAAAATGAAAAATTTTTTTTTTTTAGAATCTGGTTCCTTAAGGTCTTAAGAATACGTGTACGAAATTTTAGAAAAAAATATCCAATAAAAAAAAGATTATATTCGTATGTCACGCATTTATTCATATATCGTTCATAGAAGAAAATCTAATCGCGTTTTTCTCGAAACAAGTTTTTTCGAATTGGTTTCTAAGATATCTCGAGTTCTGCTTGATCGATTTCGATGAAACTTGATTTATTGTAAGCACTCTGCCTATAAAAAGCAGAGAAACTTTTATATTTTGTTTGTTTACGGCTAAGAATTTCTGCTAAAAAGAGGAGTTTTTTGTAAGTTTGTTTTTCAACGCATGCCATTTATTTTTGTTTGCCTTATTTTTTTATTTGCGTAGGTAGAGTGCTCAACTACAACCCTTTACTGAAGAATGCACTTTGATTTTTTACTTTCCGACGCCTTGGAAATGCTGGAGACGAGAAACCAAATTACAACCTTTTTTTGAACACGCCAACTTCAACGACCTCTAGAAAATAAACAACAAATACAAAAACAAAAAAAACATTTGTTTTTTATATCTTCAACTTTAACTGTACATAATGTAAATAAATTTGAATTGAATAATTTTATAATACTATGTAAAAAAATTAATAAAAAAGGTGTTGTTTTTAATAGCTTCACACTGTAATAGTACCTTAAGTGAATCTTTGTATTGTATCCTTTTAAGGCAAATGGTCTTCAAAACGTCATGCTCTTTAATTTTAGCCTTAAATTTTAACAAAAATTTCGATTCGCCTTTTTCTGTAGCTTTACTATTCTGCACACAGTAGACAGCGAGTAACAATTCTACTGTTTTTATTTGTACAGAAAAAATTCCCACTGCAAATAATGATTACGTTGAGACAGCAACAAACGAAAAACTCATAAGAATTTCTAAAATAAGAAATTCCAATTGAAAAAAATAAAGCAAAGACACAAATGCAAATACTTAAATAAAGCAAATATTAATGTTTAACACAAAACCATGTTGCTCTATTTATTTTTAAAACAGCGCGTAGCCGCAAATCAACACACCATAACCAGTCGATTTCGCAGTGGCAACTAAATTGTCTCCTTCTCATTCATCGACTTGGCTTAAATTTCTGCACGAAGCAACTTGCAGCATTTTGCAGCGAAATCAACAATGTGTGCGCTGCAAACAACGATAACCATCGAAGCTATCAACAATCGACCTGCTTGCAAGAAATTTGAAGGAAAATTCATAAATTTTAACTAAAATGTAATTTTACGGAAAAACTATTGATCTGAGATACATGTCACCACTGAATTTTTTGTTGGAAACGGCAAGATCTTTCATTTGCTCATACATCATACCCACCTAACTGTTAAGGTGTAGGCAGCATATGAAAAAAAAGCGATAAATTTGATGAAAAATATTGACTTAAGTAAGATTATTGGCCAAAAACTTCTTAGCTTTTTAATAACTTAAAATTCTGAGGATACAAAAACAGTCTTGAATAATTTATTGTTCGATTAGTGAAAATTTCATTCAAATCAGTACAGTGGTTCCGGAGATCCTGAACTATATACATGAAAAAGCGAATCTTGGAGTTTCATTTTTATATAATAGTATAGATAGAGATAGAAATGAGATAAGAAATATTTGATATACAAAGTAGAAATTTGAAAATACAAGGTTACATATTTCTTTAGACTTCTAATTTTTTCTAAGGACAAAAATATTTTTTGATTTCTGTTTAAAAATCATTGCAAAATTCGGAGTTAGCTTTAAAGATTTTCTTTTAAGTGCTTTTTGTCAAAATTACGCGTTTTTGTGACTTGTTGTCTTTTGGTTTGAGATTGTTGGCAACACTGTAACTACAAATTAAAAAAAAAAGGAGACAATACGGATTACTAGGCAAAAGTGGAGAGCACCGGCTGAAGATATAATTCCTGAGAAACGGAAATATAATCGAATACGATAGCTAGAGAGGCACCGAAAACTCTTAGAAAATTAATTATACGTAGACAAAATGTATACAAACCTTGTCGGAAGCGGTTATAACAGCGGAGCAAGCGATGCAAAAGAGCTAAAAGTTCTTGAAGTCCTGGTCGTTGTGAAAATAAATATAACACATTAAAAATCATTTATTATCATCTTCTGCGTGGCCAATTACATAAAAAGTAAAAAATATACGTAAAATATATGATGCAACAAAATGTAGCATTCGACATGTAGCGTGTGACAGTGATTAAAATAAGAAAAAAAACTTAGCTGCTTAATATTTTTTAATCAAATAAAAACAATTTTTGAAAGACATCAATGCACAACATTCCAAAATTAGTTCCATACCTTAGTTACCTTAGTTTTTTGTAATTTTCTTGAAAACGAACAATTCCCAAAAATCAACCTTGGCACCAATTACAGTGCTAATCAAGAGATATAACTTTCGCCTTTTGTCAAAACATAAAAAGTTTTCGCATATGTCTTTTTTCACTTTGAATGCGTACGTTGTCGCATTCGACATCATGGAAATGCCCATATGTAAATAAAAAAATCAAAAACATTTTTTTGTGTAAATTTTTTTTTAAAAAATATATATTTAATTTTTCACAATGATGTCTTATTTTTTATTAAACTTAAAGGCATTTTAAAACATTAAAAGAAATTTTTTTGAAGGCAATTAAATAAGTTTTGATGTCTTATTTTTTATTAAACTTAAAGGCATTTTAAAACATTAAAAGAAATTTTTTTGAAGTCAATTTAATAAGTTTTTTTTTTACCTTATGCAGAAGTGTCAGCATAGAAATAAAAAATGCATTATTTACCATATTTTCGATTATTTTTGAACTGAGGCACATGTTAAGGTACTTTTTACAAAAACCCCCAGATCTCAATTAACCATTTAAAATAACTTAGGCATGCAAATTTTCCAAGAGATCAAACACGTACAATGGTGACAGCATAATAATTAAAAAACATTATTTGCAAAATTTTCGACTACTTTTGTACTGGAGCCCATCTTAAGGTACAATTTTATTTACAAGAACCCACTTAGATCGCAATTAACCACTAAAAAAAACTTATGCATGCAAATTTTCCAAGACATCAAACACGTATGGGGATGTCAGCATAAAAATTATAAACCCATTATATGCAATATTTTCGACTACTGTTAAACTGGAGCCTATTTCAAGGTACACTTTTTATAAAAACCCCCATAAATCTCAATTAACCACTTAAAATAACTTATGCATGCAAATTTTCCTAGATGGAGCCCATCTTTCAGTACTGTATTTTACAAAAACGACCACAGATATCGGAGATTGGGAGACAAGGGGGCGATCTTCACATGGCAACGTGTCTGATTGCCTCAACTTGGCGAGGCCAGCATTATCCATGTCGAAATCGTCTCAAGTCGACTCAAAACCTCCAAGTGGTGTCTCCTGGAAACGGCAAACTATCACCCGTTTAGGTGTCGGCTTATTTGAGCGGCGATATCTCCTCAAGACTATAAACTTGAGGGGTCTCTACAAGACCTTAAAATGGAATGTGCGTAGGGTTTGGGTCCCAACCACATTATAACATCCAAATGAAAACTAAACTAGCCTCGGATATGAACCCTCACTATGTTGACTACCACCGAAAACGAAAAACGGATAATGATTTACGGATATGCACCTGGAATGTCGGAACACTTTATAGGGAAAGTGCCACTGTCCAACTAGCGGAAGCCCTCGAAAAAATTAAGGCTGACATCACCGCCATCCAGGAGATGTGATGGAAAGGACAAGGCTGCTCTAAGAGAGATCTACTACAGCTGCCATGCGGAGAAGCGCGGATTCGTCGTAAGTCGGAAACTACGCCATCTTGTTTCCCGGTTCACACCTGTGAACGAAAGGCTGGCGACAATCCGCATCAAGGCTAAATTATTCCACATAAGCCTAATTTGCGCACATGCCCCGACGGAGGAAAAAGACGATGCTGTCAAGGACACCTTTTACGCGAGCCTAGAGAACGTGTATGATCGCTGCCCGGCCCACGACGTGAAAATAGTTCTCGGCGATTTTAACGCGAAGGTCGGAAAAGAAGGCATCTTTGGCTCCACTGTCGGTCAGTTCAGTCTCCACGAGACCACTAAGAATAACGGTCTAAGACTGATCGACTTCGCCGTGGCGCGAAACATGGTAGTTAGTAGCACCAGTTTCCAACACCCCGATATCCAAAAGGCAACCTGGCTGTCCCCGGATCAAAAAACGCGAAACCAAATTGATCATGTTGTGATCGACGGAAGGTACGCTTCAAGTGTACTGGATGTGCGCACATTTGGGGGGGTCAATATTGACTCCGACCATTATCTTGTTGCAGCCAAGATCCGCATGCGATTGTGCAATGCGAAGAATGTACGCACAGGTGTGCAACGAAAGCTTGATGTCGATAAGCTGCTATCACAACGGACCGCCGAGGCCTACTCCGCTCAACTCTCGGTTACGCTCAACCAACCTTACTCTTGCCTCGACGACGCCGGCAGACTTTGGGCGCATATATCCCACTCCATGCGCACTGCTGCTGAAGAAGTCATTGGTTTTCGGCACCCGCAACCTCGCAACCATTGGTATGACCAGGAGTGTCACGACGCGACAGCAGCAAAATACGCCACATATAAAAAGACGCTGCAGTCAGCTGCAACGCGAGCCATGCACGAAAACTATCGCGATAAGTGGAAGGAAGAGAGATGCCTTTTCTTAACATGCAATAACAAATAGAGTTCAGCTACTACAGCTTTTTCGCACTTTCTCAGCATTAACCCATTTGAAACCACGACCCATAGCATAAAAGAAATTTTATGTTAAGGATTCCAGTGGCTAAAAAAAAGTTAATGTGAAAAAAAATTTACCATCCAAAGTTTGGATTGGGCTCAGGGACAACACAGGACATAACTACTAACCATGCATACAAAGATCTATAATTACATAATCTCTTTTAGTCTACTTTTGAGTTGACCTTTTGACAAGTTAACATCAAAAACGCTACAGTTGTTAACAAAGGTACTCATGCGGTTTAAAGAAGCAGTTAACATATAATTCGTTCTACTGAATGGTAAATAAATTAAGTTGTTTGCGTTTCTACTGCTTCTACGGTTAGTGTTAAAATTAATAAGAGAAAGGAGTTCTGGAGAATCAAATACACCGGTTATAAGTTGGTGTAAATAGACAATATCAGCAGATTTCCTTCTATCACTTAACGACTGCATTTTCAAGCGTTTCAAACGATCTTCATAAGGAGGAAGGTTTAAAATGTCAGTTCCACTTAAGCCCCTTAGAGCAAACTGAACAAAACGTTTTTGGATTCTTTCAATACGATCAACATGCACATTGTAGCTTGGGAACCAAACTTGACTTGCGTACTCCAAATGAGGACGCACAATTGCATAATACAACGTGGTGGTTGTAATCATGCTGTTGAATTCTTTGGCCCAGCGTTTTATAAAGCCAAGCATTGAAGACGCTTTTTTACAAATATTGTCAATATGAATATTGAACGATAACTTAGAATCCATGCATATACCAAGGTCTTTGACAACATGTACACGACTTAAAGCAGTGTCTTTTATACTGTAATCAAATATTAATTCGTTCCTTTTTCGCGAAAAGGTCATAGTTTGGCATTTATCTGGATTTAAAAACATATTATTTTTAGAACACCAAACTTCAAAGGATTTCAGATCGGTCTGGAGTAGGTCGGAATTATCTTTAGCATTTATTGTTCTGTATATTTTCATGTCATCTGCATAAATTAGCAAATGAGAATGTTTAATAATGTGGGTAACATCATTAATTGCCAAAATAAACAGAAGTGGGCCTAGGTGACTACCTTGAGGAACACCTGATTGCGCAACAAATGCAGACGACAAAACCCCTCGAAATCTTATTTGATAAGATCGTTCTGTCAAATACGATTGAATCCAGCTAACAAAATATTGAGGAAATCCCATTGATTTAAGTTTAAATAGAATCAAATTGTGAGGTAATTTATCAAATGCTTTACTAAAGTCAGTATAAATGCAGTCGACCTGGTTACCTAATTCAATGTTTTTTAGACAAAATGATGTAAAATCGAGAAGATTAGACACAGTGGATCTACCATTAACAAAACCATGCTGACGAGTTGTTATGACTTCCCCGCAGTGAATTTTTACCCGATCATACACAATACGCTCAAAAAGTTTTGGAATCGATGAAAGCTTAGCAATGGGCCTGTAGTTAATAACATCATTCCTGCAACCCTTTTTATATATTGGACTTATGTACGAATTTTTCCAAACAATTGGAAAATAACTTTCGTTGATTGATTTATTGAAAAGCAAAGATAGTGGTTGACACAAAATGGAACCGCATTGAATTAACACTGCGGCAGGAATTCCATCAGGTCCAGCATTAAAGTCCTCATCGATCGATCCAATGTACTTTAAAATATCCTCAGAAGTAAAGGATAAAGCTTCCAAAGAAACTTTGGGTCCAGAATTCAAAATAATGTATATATTGTAAAAGAATGTATTCAAAATAATCTTCATCAGGATTAAAAGAATCAGAACAAAATGATTCTTTGAAAAGATTGGCGAATAAGCCACAAATAATAACGGGATCGTCACTAAATCCATCAATGGTTTTGAATGAAGAGGGAAATCCATCAGATTTCTTCTTTGTGTTTATGAATCCCCAAAATTTCTTTGGATCAGACAATATCTTCAGTTTAATGTTATCTAAATATTCATTATATAATGCAGCTGAGATATTTTCAAATTCCAGAAACAAACGTTTGTAAGTTTCTAGGTCATTTGAGTCTAAGCTACAGACATATTTCTTCCAAGCCCTATTCCTGTTGTTGCGAAGAGTTTTCAAATCCTTTGTATACCAGGGATACGCAGAATTTTTCGCAATTTTGAGGCTGTATGGTACGGATTGAGAAAACATAGCAAAAAGCTCCATATAAAAAAAATTAATGGAATCATCAAGATTATTTCCATTTATGTAATCTAAAATAACGTTAATCTTGCTATGAAGTAAATGATTCAACTTCAAAAAGTCAGCTTTTTTAAAATTGAATTCATAAACTTTATCTATTGAACTCGAATTTACTATATTTTCTCTGTCAGATTTGTACCAGATGCTCAATGGTGGATGGTATTCATCAACAGTAGTTAGAGCATGATAGGCCCTCTTAACAATGACATTGTTACTGTCTGTAGTTAAGACCAGGTCAAGAAGTCGGTTAAGACTATTATAAATACAACTCACTTGTTGTAAGTCAGAACATATATTATCAACAAATATATGTTCTTGGCGGGTCTTCGAATTAGATGCACATAAATATGTATCATCGTCAGAAGAATGCCATTTTAAGTCAGGCAGATTGAAATCACCCAACAATAAAATGTCGTCATTAACGTCAAGTAAATTTATAATGTATTCTATGCAATCCACAAGGTTTGCATAAACCTCAGCACTGCTCTTTGGAGGAATGTACGCGTTAACAACATATACATTGGAATTACAATGTATAACCTTAACGCATATAAGTTCGATATTGGAAGAGCAGGGGATATCAATAAAGGAACTTACAAAAGAGTTCCTAACAGCTAATCAGACACCACCACCGACAGCAGAAATATTGTCAGTGTGTCTGTCCTTTCTAAAAACTTGGAAACTATTATCAAACAATTCCAAGTCAGTAATGCTACTGTTCAGCCACGTCTCAGTAAATGCAATAATATCCTCAAAAAAATTCTGAGTTGACAAAAATATGTCACGCGTTTTAGAACGTAATCCCCTTACATTTTGATAGTAAAGGGATAGCCTATTTAGTTTTTTTGGGTCTGACGGACGGTATGGTTCGTCTGGGACCTTCTGCACTTATTTTTAGGCTTAAACTCAGAAACTAGAATATTATTGTCCCACAAATTAGAGTTAAGAACAGTTGCAAACTCTTCAGCTGCAACTGTCAGAATGAAGGACGCATGGGAGGGTTTATTACCGATTTTTTTGCATGAGCAGAATGCATTGTGGCTGATTAAATTATTCTGTTTGACAAACGTCATAACATTTTCGGTGGTTGTGTCAGGTTGAAGTCGCGAAATAAATATAATTTTTCTTCTCGACACTGCCCTTAAATTTGAGCATAATTGGTTATTGGGCTCAATTGAAATTTGACTATTAGTCGATGGAGGAATATTTGATGTTGGCAAAGAAATAACGGCATTATTGGTTTCTAAAGGCGTATTTGAGGGATTTTCAGACGTAAAAACAGAGAGTAGGAAAAACGTGAGCGAGAAAAAATTGAGGTGAACCAGGGCAAGAAGGATACTCGAAAATTCTTCCAGCAGGTTAAACGTCCAACCCAAGGTTTCAAGCCCGGAGCATCCACTTGTAGAGATGAGAATGGTGATTAAGTTACAGATACGCAGTGCGCATTGCAATTATGGAGACAGCATTTTTCCAGTCTGCTTGCAGGCGATGATACCAACAATGCCGCCCTTGGAGAATGCAGTCTGACACCACCAATCGACGATGATGGAGTGGAAATTCCACCACCTAGGTTAAGCTCAACCAACCCTACTCTTGCCTCATTGGTCAAGAAGTCATTGGTTTTCAGCGCCCGCAACCTCGCAACCAATGGTATGACCAGGGCCCTATTGCACCAACTACTTATCACTTATCACTTTTCAACTTATCAAATAAGTTTTTTTCTGCTAAGTGTAAGTGATAAGTTTTTTCTATATCAAAATTTGGATTTCACTCATTTTCACTTTTCAACTTATCTAGTTTTTGAAAAGTGTAAGTGATAAGCGTTGCACCAAAATTTTTAAAAACTTTTCAAATAAATTTACTTATCAAACAATTGAAAAATATTTTTGTAAGTGAAATATATTATGAAAATAACTCTGGAAAAAACTGATTTTTTGGTGAAGAAGAAGAATGAGAAGAAGGTTCAAATAATTTAACACAACTCGTTCAAAACTATTTATTTAAAACAATTCAGCAAATTTCATTTTATTTTGGCGGCATGTCTTGAGAAAACCATAATCCTTAGAAGTAGCAATCAATCAGGACCTTTTGTGGTTCTATAAAGGCATGTTTCTTTGAGTTATCACCTTCAGAAAATTTCAATCGTCAGAGAATAATCCTTTGATAGCCCAATATAAGAGATTATGGTGGCCTTACTCTGATCCTAACCCTTTTTTCTTAAGAGACGGATAAATCTTAAAAAATAGGGGTAATTGGGCTATAAACTCCTTTAAGCCAGAAGATGTAAATGGTACTTTTTCAGCTCTTTTGCTGCAATCTATCTGTATCATGGAGAAATTTGGTAGCAAAATACCTGCCTAGTTTGGCATTAGCTTGGAAAGTAATCCAAAATCTTTTAGACCTATCAGTCTTATGTTCTTCATACAGAAAACTTCACAAATAGACCGATAGGTGTTTTGCATGGATGTGGTATTTTATATCAGAAAATGGAAAAAAAACGTACCTTAAAAGTACCGCATAAAATCGCGCGCACTTAAACATTTTTCTCTCTCTATTCCACATTTGGCTCTTCGACTCAAACACAAGCAAAATCTACGCATAAGACAGAGAACGGACATAAGGTTCGGTTTTTTGATCATGATCAAAAAGCACAGCAAAGCATATAATGTTTTTGGATCAAACAGCACAATTCCTAAAATTTTATTCCGCTCTCTTGCTTCTGCGTGGTAGTGATTGTGCTTGTGTTTAAGTAGAAGAGCGGACTTCGAATAAAGCCGAATAAAGATTGCGCTCTCTCGAACCGAACAAAAAGGAACCGTTCGTTAAGGTTTTTTTCCATTCCCTGTTTTATATTCATTGATTTAAATGACTGGCTGTGGTCCCACATTGCAAACATGAATTTGTGTTGCAAAAGTTAATCCAATGGATAATACTTTTATTTAAAGAATGTTTTTAATAGTTGCAGTTTTTATAGGCACTATGTTGGATTACCATGGTTATTTCTATGTGGTGATAGAGATCCGTCCTTTTAACACTTTCTGATCAGTTAATTTTCTACGTGAGGGCTCCGAACGATTAGGATAGTTTATGAAGGTTCGCCATTCTTAGAAGAGAATTTATTTTAATCGTTGTAACGTCAACTCATCTTCAAAAATGCTTTCAAATTGAGATATTTTGGATTGTTGACAATCTGTGTAGCTATTATTAATAATGATGAATAAAATCACTTTTTAAGGTCGTTTTTTGTTAGGAACACTTTTTTGAAAAGTATATTTTTTCTTAGCAAATATAATGAAAACTTATCAAAATTTTATTTGATAAGTTTTCAATAATTTTTTGGTGCAACAAAAACTTTTCATTTCTATACAATTTTGACAAATTTATCACTTTTCAAAATAAAACTTATCACTTTTCACTTATCCAATTTGGGAAAACAAAAATTTTTAAATTGAGTACTTTTCACTTTTCATATCTCAAAAAAAAAATGATCAAATTTTTGTTTCGTGCAACACAAAATAATCAAATATTACGATAAGTTGCAAAGTGAAAAGTGAAAAGTTGTTGGTGCAATAGGGCCCAGGAGTGTCGCAACGAGACAGCAGCAAAATACGCCGCATATAAAAAGACGCTGCAGTCAGCTGCAATGCGAGCCATGCACGAAAACTATCGCGATAAGAGGAAGGAAGAGAGATGCCTTTTCAGACGTAAAAAACGAGATCAAGAAGGATGCTCGAAAATTCTACCAGCAGGTTAAGCGTCCACTTGGAGCATCCACTTGTAGAGATGAGAATGGTGATCTGGTCACAGATACGCAGTGCGCATTGAGATTATAGAGACAGCATTTTTCTAATCTGCTTGCAGGTGACGATACCAACAATTCCGCCCTAAGAGAATGCAGCCTGACAACACCAATTGACGATGATGGAGTGGAAATTCCACCACCTAGCCATGACGAGGTTAAAGTTGCTATACAGCGACTCAAAAACAACAAAGCCGCAGGTGTAGCGGAAAGCATGCTCGACGATTGGAATCTCAGTGTGCTTTGTCCTATACTTAAGAAAGGAGACCCGACAATATGTGCCAAATGCCGACGTATCAGTCTTATTTTCATCGCATACAAGGTTCTTTCGAGCATATTGTGTGAAAGATTGAAGCTGCATACCAAAACACTGATTGGACCTTATCAGTGTGGCTTTCGTCCTGGCAAGTCCACCATAGACCAGATTTTTACATTTCGCCAAATCCTGGAGAAAACCAACGATAACCAAATTGACACCCATCATCTCTTTGTTGATTACAAAGCTGCGTTCGATAGCCCTATTCGGGATTGCCTGTACGAAACAATGTCGTGAGTTCGGTTTACCTGCAAAGTTGATAAGGCTCTGCAAGATGACGTTGAGCAAAACATGCAGCACCGTCAAGGTAAGAAATGACCTCTACGAAAGCTTCAATACCAAACGAAGTTTCAGACAAGGCGACCCGCTATCATGCGATCTCTTCAATTTCACCATGGAGGTGATCCTACGAAAGGAAGGTGTACATCGAAATGGTACCATTTTCTACAAAGATGTCCAGCTCCTTGCGAATTCTGATGATATCGATATTATCCGCAGAACCGAGAGAGATGTAACTGCCGCTTTCGCCGCTATCGAAAAGGAATCAGCCAAAGTGGGTTTGACGGTGAACGAGGGCAAAACAAAGTATATGCTGTCTGCAAATAGGAAAGTGCGGCGTCTAGGCTCCCATGTTACAGCAGGCAAATAAAACTTTGAAGTTGTCAAGGAGTTTACATACCTTGACACCGCCGTTAACAGCAACAAAAATGCCAGCCTGTAGAACGAAGAATAACAATTGCTAATAGGTGCTACTACGGGTTAAGTAAGCAATTAGGTTCCAGAGCCCTCTCTCGATCGACAAAACTAACACTCTGCAAGACGCTCATCATACCTGTGCTTCTCTATGGTACTGAGGCATGGGTGGTATCGCAAACAGATGCAGCCGCTCTTGGGGTGTTCGAAAGGAAAGTTCTTCGCAAAATCTTTGGTCCTGTTCGAGTTGGCGACGACTATCGCATTCGAATGAACCACGAATCGTACGAGCTCTACGACGACATTGACATAGTCCAGCGTATAACAATTCAGCGAGTTCGTTGGCTGGGTCATGTCTTTCGTATGGATGAAGAAGCTCCAGCGAAAAAGGTGTTTGAGGCGAAAGCCGAGGGTCGACGACGAAGAGGAAGACCATGCCTACGATGGATTGACCAGGCCGAGGAAGCCCTTACAGCGCTTGGTGAAAGAGATTGGAGACGGCGAGTACGAAGCAGAGACGCCTAGCGAGAGCTGATGAAGTCGGCCGTAACCCGTCAACGGGTTGTCATGGCCACCTAAGTAAGAAAGTAGATATAGAAAAGTGTATATATTATTGATCAGTATCACCACCTGAGTTGATGTAGCCATGTCCGTCTGTCTGTCCGTCTGTCGACACGGACAAAGAACAAGATTGGAGATGGGCTAAATCGGATGAAAACCACGCCTACTTCCTATACAACCACAATTATGACAACTGATACAAAGCTTCTGTGAAAAAGAGAAATATATAAAAATACTAGCAGGCCACAGTGGTCCGAGACTTCGCCACGGACATCTTCTCTTTTTCAACACTACCACCTTTGTTAAAGTCTTGAAAAAATTGCAATAATAAAAAAACCGTTGAAATATTTTAATTTGTATTTGGAAGCAAATTGTAATAATATTATAAGATAATAAAGTGAAGATCTTTTAATTTTAGTTATTGAACACTTCAGTATAAACAACGTTTTTTGATTCATTGGCATTACCAGGAATGAGAAAAGTCCCATCTTCTGCTATATCGACTGGTTTACCATAATCTTCTTCTACGTTTTCCAAAGTTTTTTATTTAATATTTATTTTACTCCATGCGTAAAACGTAGCGGGTACATTAATTTTGTCACGAAATTTATTTCACGACCATGAGTCGATTAAGCCATGTCCGTCTGTCTGTCTGTTCATTAATCTGTCCACACGATTACAGCCGTCTCTTTACTGCAAATCTCTTTAAAGTCCATAATAAAATAATTTTCATGACTTGAAATTTGTCATAATGCTTTAATTTAAAACATAGCAGTTAAACAAAAATTAATGTGTTGAAAATTAAAATTGAAAGTTCATACATTAGTCTTGTTTTCTTGATAAATAAAACGTAATCTGAGTTTGAAATAGGAAAAATTGGAAAAAACGCGCATATCCCCCATACAAAGTGACGTCATCAAATTTATATAACCTAAATAAATTCGAATAAACTTCAACCGGAGTATTTTGACTTCGGGCAAGTCGAAGATAATTTTTGAATGGTTTTATTTTTCGTTTTTCTTTTATTCATCATTAAAGTGCGTATCTCAGAATGTAATTCATGATTTTAGGAAGATACTTTGTAAATTTGTTAAAACTTTTACACATGAATATAAAAACCGCAATAATTAGTACCTAGCTGTTTAATTGTTATTTATTGGTGTATTCTTTATTAATTAAAATAATTTTTACTAAAACACAATAAATGACTGCAAATACTAAGTTACACACTGGTATCTGGCCGAATAGTAAATTTTTGTCGGATATCCGTTGCATATCTAATAATAAAAACCCACCTTCATAATTAATGTGAGGTCTATAGTTAAAAGCAGACCTCACTATAGCAGCATAGCAAGTGGGGCGGGGGTGCGGTCCGCCCCGGGTGCACGCTGAAATGAGGTGCAAAATTTGGCAAAAGAACTTTTTACCACACAATTTTTGATTTTTGTAAATAAGAACACACTTTACACACTTTACAATAGAAGTATGTTTTTGGGTATCCTGTTACATAAAATAATTTAAAAATCATTGCTCAATTTATTATAGCCTGTTTCAAAAGAGAAAAACATTTTCGCGCATGTTGGAGAAAAAGAAAATAATTTTCAGTATGTTCTTCATTCTGATTGGTCGAAATTAAAAATAAAATTAAATATTCTTTGAGCAGCAAAATATATGAAAAAATTTATTGTATATTCCTGAATTTTGTTGTTCATCGCAACTGCGCTGCGGAAGTACTAAATCTTATTTTTCAAAATCAACCAATCAAAATTGAAAAAAATTTGTGTCAGAAAATAATTTGTCAGCCGTAATTTCACTTCACAATTTTTTTCTTAAAAAAATAATTTATTTTTGAAAATATAGTTCGAAAAAGGATTAGAAGCTTCGGCTGTGATATCATGCGACGCAAAACAGATTTCGCAATAACACAATAAAATTTAACGGTGGTTTTTAAAGTACTGTGTCAAAAACAGTAAAAAACATTAAGTTCAGCAAACAGTACAAAAAGAGCAATAAATTACGCTCAAAATAAATTTCTAGCTTTAGAAATAATTTCTCACTGCGCATCGAAAAATGAAACTTAAAAAAGTTTTTCTCTTTTGAAACGGGCTATACTGCTTCAAAAATTTCCAAAAAAAATTAAATTGATTAAAACTCATTAAATTTTTTAAAAGTTTAAGAAAAAACTATTCTTAAAATTATTCTATGTATTATTATTTAATTAAAATTTTGTTCTCAGTCACCAAATGTGAAGCATTAACAGATTTCTAGGAATTGCCAGCACTTTTTGGGCCATTCATGACTCTTGACCTTGTTCTCCCAGGGCAAGTTTGCTTTGGGAATTATGTAGATAATGACTATGGAACCAATTTCTGATATCAATTTGGTATCACTGTGATATTTATGGTCGAGAATAGGGCAGTCAAATGTTACAGACCTAATTCTTGTCTATTAAAGTCGAAGCTGAAATGTATAAAGAAATTAATAAAAATTAGGAAAAAATTTATAAATGAATTTTAATATTTTGTCCTAATTTTCACTAATCTTTTATAAAGAAGACGTGGATTGATTTCGAAAAAATATTTAAATTGTTATTCAGGGTCAGTGAGGGAAAATTTGTTAATGTTTTACTTCCAGGTCCTATTTTTTCCTAAATTATGCAAAATTATTCAAAATAGATCTTTGGCGATTTACTCACTATTGCAAGTCAAAATTTTGCGTTAACAAAACATTTTTGAAAAATTCCTTGATTGCGGTTTTCCTGCTTTCAAAAAAATTAAGCTATACTTCAAATTTGAAATTAAGCGCAATTTTTCAGTTTTGTAAAAGTAACCAAATTATCTTTCAAATGATATCAAATATATTAATATCGATGATATTAATTTTGTATATTGTTACCGACTTTTATAAATAATACAATGAATTAAAATATATATGTTTACTCATTTGCACTTTAACAAAATAATCATAACAGTTAACTTTTATTAAAAAATTCATATTAATTTCGTAGTACTTTTTAAGCATTGCTTTTATGAGGTTAAGTATAACCTTCTTAAAGGGTGCATAGTTTAGTTTCCGTCACGGGCGCCAGCAACCCTAGCTACGCCACTGCCTCACTCCAATCGCAGTCGTGTAAGCAAATAATTGCAAGCATTATTTACCAACAATTTTCTCTTTGAGTCGCTGCTTTTGCTCTCCTAGCGCGGAGCATCGCTCTTGCATTTTCTGTTAACCTTGTCAAACTTGTTTTACGTCGAGGCATTTATTTGTAGTTTAAGGGAAATACGAACACTTCGTTTTTCAAACTTTTAATTTATCTTTAATCCTTACAAAATATGTATCACACTTCTGAATGCCACTTTTTGAAATATTAAAATGTCTTTCTTTCTCATGTGTAAATTAAAAAATTGGAAAACTACAATAAAAATATGTGTACAGAAATTGCATGCGGCGAAACAAATATGCACACATTGGTTTGCAGCTCACCATTCTATAGCAACAACAGCACAGCAAGCTTTATTTAACTTGTATTACCATCACGTCAAAGAGCGCCAACTGCTTTTGGTTACTCTTCGAATGAGTGTGGAGAGCGAGAGCGAGATCAATAAACATATCAATAAAATTTAAAGAGAAGGGTTGATAGCAACATGTAGTTGAAACTCTTGTAACACAAACGCGTGAAAAGCAAACGACCAAGCAATGCTTAGCATCGTTGGTAAATTCCTAAAAAACTTAACACTTTAATTAAATATATTTATTGTTAAATTTTCTAAAATAAACCCCGCTTATGGCATTCTGTAGCACAAATACGATATTTTAAAATTTTTTTCATAAAAATCGGTCCAGTAGTTTTGGAGTCAAAAGCGCACTTAATATTTCCACTTCAATTTTATATAATAGTATAGATATCGTTTTTAGAGAAAAATACTTTTTATTTTTGAGAAAAGATTTGTTTTTTTTTGAAGAAAATACTTCTCATTGAAATATTTCCATTTACCAGTGAAGAAATATTTCTTCGAAAATATAGAAATTTTTTATAGGAGACAGAGATGTGTTTTTTTTTCTGAGTGTACAAAACTAATTTGAGCTACAAAAGAAACTCGGTATTTGTTTATTCTATGTCAAAACTAAAATGTGCTAGAAAACTGGGCGTCATCCCAACACTCGTGCTAGTGTTAGGATGACGCCCATTACAATACAACCCCCACATTTAAAACCATATAAAGAGGCTTCAGTCAAAACTACAAAAATAATATTAGGTATTTATTCATATTATGTTAAAACTAGAGCGTGTCATAAAAATGGGAGTCATCTACCCACTAACACGCCCACCTCCCATACAACACCAAAATTTTAAACTATAAAAAAGCTTATGTTCAAGCTGCACTAAGACAATTTATTCAAAACGTCATCAAAATAGTAAAATATTTTAAAATCTCATACAAAAAAAGCTACAATTTAAGTTTTTTTTGCCCTTACGAATCAGCCGTGGGAGTATGTACTTCGGCCAAGTCGAAGATAAACCTTGCTAGTTTTGAAGTGAAACTGAAACCTACTATACATCGAAAATATGCTCAATAAGGTTTTGAGGTATTTTAATTTTATCTCCTCTCTAAAATTTTTATACCATCTTATGAGTAGTATGTAAACGTATGCAATCAAACGCATTTGTACCTTCTATTTCAAAAACAAACTTTTGTTAAAAAACAAAAAAAAAGTACTTAACTTGCAACCAAAATTTTCTCGCATGAGCAATACTCGCATGCTTTTAGTTGTTATTATACGTAGCCTACCTTTCGCATATACCTGATTTTATCATAGTAAAAATTCGTTTTTGCTTTTAAAAAGTTTCACTTTACTTTTGTATTTTAAAGGAAGCACTTTAATTTTTGCATGACGTAAAATGTTTTTAAAATAAACATTTTACTAACCGTTTTTAATATGTGCGTTTTAAAGGGTGATTTTTTAAGAGCTTGATAACTTTTTTTTTAAAAAAAACGCATAAAATTTGCAAAATCTCATCGGTTCTTTATTTGAAACGTTAGATTGGTCCATGACATTTACTTTTTGAAGATAATTTCATTTAAATGTTGACCGCGGCTGAGTCTTAGGTGGTCCATTCGGAAAGTCCAATTTTGGGCAACTTTTTCGAGCATTTCGGCCGGAATAGCCCGAATTTCTTCGGAAATGTTGTCTTCCAAAGCTGGAATAGTTGCTGGCTTATTTCTGTAGACTTTAGACTTGACGTAGCCCCACAAAAAATAGTCTAAAGGCGTCAAATCGCATGATCTTGGTGGCCAACTTACCGGTCCATTTCTTGAGATTAATTGTTCTCCGAAGTTTTCCCTCAAAATGGCCATAGAATCGCGAGCTGTGTGGCATGTAGCGCCATCTTGTTGAAACCACATGTCAACCAAGTTCAGTTCTTCCATTTTTGGCAACAAAAAGTATGTTAGCATCGAACGATAGCGATCGCCATTCACCGTAACGTTGCGTCCAACAGCATCTTTGAAAAAATACGGTCCAATGATTCCACCAGCGTACAAACCACACCAAACAGTGCATTTTTCGGGATGCATGGCCAGTTCTTGAACGGCTTCTGGTTGCTCTTCACTCCAAATGCGGCAATTTTGCTTATTTACGTAGCCATTCAACCAGAAATGAGCCTCACCGCTGAACAAAATTTGTCGATAAAAAAGCGGATTTTCTGCCAACTTTTCTAGGGCCCATTCACTGAAAATTCGACGTTGTGGCAGATCGTTCGGCTTCAGTTCTTGCACGAGCTGTATTTTATACGGTTTTACACCAAGATCTTTGCGTAAAACCTTCCATGTGGTCGAATAACACAAACCCAATTGCTGCGAACGGCGACGAATCGACATTTCACGGTCTTCAGCAACACTCTCAGAAACAGACGCAATATTTTCTTCTGTACGCACTGTACGCATTCGTGTGGTTGGTTTAATGTCCAATAAAGTAAACTGAGTGCGAAACTTGGTCACAATCGCATTAATTGTTTGCTCACTTGGTCGATTATGTAGACCATAAATCGGACGTAAAGCGCGAAACACATTTCGAACCGAACACTGATTTTGGTAATAAAATTCAATGAATTGCAAGCGTTGCTCGTTAGTAAGTCTATTCATGATGAAATGTCAAAGCATACTGAGCATCTTTTTCTTTGACACCATGTCTGAAATCCCACGTGATCTGTCAAATACTAATGCATGAAAATCATAACCTCAAAAAAATCACCCTTTACTTGTTTTTTGTTTTCTCAGTGTGCCGGCGACGTTTCCTATGATTTTAAGCGCACCTCTTTTATGACGATTTGATGATAATAAGGTTTCCTCCTGGTGCAGATTGTGAACAGCAACTTCAAAATAATCGATGAGCGTGCTGCATGAGGTGTCAGATGTTGGGTGTAAACAGAACTTTCTGAGTGCTCTGATTCCATCTGATAGTGAAGTAATTTGGGAATGAAATAGTGGAAGGCCGTAGTATACGATGCTTTTCCAGACACCTGTCGATAGTCGAGCAGAACCCATTTCTTCGATGTAAATGCCAGGATGCTTACGAAATCTTGATATATTAATTGGAAAAGTCATTGCTAATGGCAACATCAGTTATGTAACCAGCATTTCAGAGAGAGCAAGACCTTTTTATGGCGACTTGTTTTTTTGGATATCTTCATGTTGATGTGAACATTTTCGCTTTTGATTATTTTTTATCGTACTTGCTGCAGGCTCTATTTGTTCTGCCTCTACTTCAGTAAATAATGAAGCTAACTCATGTATTGGTCGTTTTGATATGCTTGTCGCTGTTTTTACCTCAACGACCCGAATACAACCGTCCCACAGTAATGCGAGCCCATATAGCGAGTGGGCAAAATTGGAATAATGGACTGATTTTGATGAAATTTTATATCTAGGTGGATTATGGTCCTAAACTCAAAAATTAAGTCCGTTTTTTGCTCGGACTTCTAGTAGCTAAAAATGAGTGTGAAAACTGTAAAATTATCTGAAGACAAAGGAGTGTGAGGCCTAGCGATACAAATGATGTTTAGCAGATTTGACTGCTGCTTCGCAGAGCCCACCAAAATGTGGAGCCTTATGCGGAATGAATTTAAATTCGATGCCCTTGTTACTGCAGAGTTAGAGTTAGAGAAAGCAGCTTGTTGCATTATTGGAATATAATGTTTGCCACCTGCCACGGCGTCTGATAAACCGTTTTAGTGCTCCAATAAAGGTTTCTGTAGTCAGATCTGATACAATTCATGTGGACTGCTTTTGTGGCAAAACAGCAAATACTGTAATATAAGCCTTTTGCGGTCTTTTTCCACGAATTTTATAATGAATCCATAATGGACCGCAATAATCTACACCAGATTTTAAAAAGGGCCGTGATTCTGTCATCTCTATCTGCTGGTAAATTGCCCATAGTTTGACTGTAAAGCTTTGGCTTGGACCTGACGCACCGCACACAGTTTTGTACAATATTGCGTGCCATTGTTTTCCCCTTCAAAATCCAGAATTTTTGCTTCGATGTTGCTAATAAAGCCTTAGGACCGCAATGTTTGTTGTTTTCATGCACCATCGTAAGTAACAATTCAACTAGTGAATCTTTGTATGGTAGCACAATTGGATGCTTTGCATCAAAGGGTAATTACGATGCTTCTAAAGGACCTCCCACACGCATTATATTTTGATCGTCTAAAAAAGTTGATTTGAATTGCTCACTTGCTTGTATTTGTGTAATTATTTAATTTCATCTTTAAAATCTGCCATTTGAATAGTTCTGTTTATAGTTTCCAAGGAACTATTAAATTCTTATGCGCCTATGGCAGTAGCGCAACCAAAGGGGGGCGCAACCCCCCCAAATTATTGAAGTACCTAGCAAAATAGCATTCAATCAAAGTGAGTCACTTCAAAAGCAATCACACGTCTTATGAAATGAAAGGAAACCCTAAATGTATATTTCAAATCGATTCTGGTTGATCATAAATTAATCTTCAAAATTAGTCATATTTTTTCCTTGCCCAATAAGCTGGATCGATTTTGGATCGGATGGAAAAAAAAAAGTGAGCCGAACACCGACTCAAAAGTAAGAGGTACTCTTAAAAACTATTTAATATTTTTCAAATACCTATAAAAATATGTATTTTTCATGGTATTTTCATGCATGTAAGCTTATTGGAAAAGAATTGAGCTCTTTTTTTTTTTTGTGTTTCGTATGGTGTTACTTTACTTACATAGATGGCGCTTACAACCGTTGGTCGGTTTTGGCCTGATCTAAGAATTTGCGCCAGCCTCTTTTGTCGTGCGCTTGCTGGCGCCAGTTGAAAACTCCAAGCGTTGTCAGGTTATCCAATGCCTGGTCTTTCCAACGGAGATGCGGTCTTCCTCGTCTGCGTTGGCCACCGCTGGGTACCGAATCCAATATTTTTTTCGCTGGAGCTTCGGCGTTCATTCTCTCGACATGACCTAGCCAGCGAAGCCGCTCTATTTTAATATGCTTGAATATATCGATGTCGGCATATAGCTCATACAACTCGTGGTTCCATCGTATTCGGTACTCGCCATTGACGCAGATTGGACCATAGATCTTGCGAAGGATTTTTCTCTCGAACGCTCCCAAAGTCCTTTCATCAGAGCTGCTCAACGTCCAGGTTTGTGATGCGTAAAGTAGAACGGGCATGATTATTGACTAATAGAGCGTCAGTTTTGTCGATGGGCTTCAGTTTTTCACACAATACGCTCGATAGGACCTTATATGCGATATTAACCCTTTGAGTCCCGAGACTAATCTAGCGGTGGAATAATTTTTTTGAGGAATGCTTCTAAAAAACTAGACTAAATATAAAAAAACAAAATGGTTTCTTTTATTTTTACCGTTTCTCATCTTAATTTTAGGGGTCGTACAATATTTATTTATTTATATATATAAGCTTAATACAAGCAGTTTGAATACTTAAGAACTAAATTTTATAATTAACAGGGAGTATCTTAATTTACAATTGTACCATGTCTTAATTGGAAGAATACATTGGAGAGGGGGATGAAGTGGCTTTGGAGAGTAATGGAGGATATTTCGGAGTAGTGGTCTGCTCAGATGAAAACGCAATTCATTGATAAAATTATTGGTTACCCGAAGCATTCTGGTTATAGGTTCACTGCATCCATAGTCGGTGTGGTGAAAGTTAAAGTGGAAGAGAGATATAGACCTAAGATTGCGTGGGCTGGTATTAAAAGATATTAATTGGAGTAGTTCTGGGCAGTTAATGGTTTCGTATACGAGTTGGTGAATGAAGAGAACATCGGCAACTTCCCTTCGTTTTGCAAGTATTTGCATGTTAATCAACTTCAGACGGTTGGCATAAGGAGGTAAGTTGAAACTGTCAGAGCCGGGAAGACCACGAAGAGCGAAACGGATGAATCTGCGTTGAACGGCTTCTATTCGCATTGAATGGGTGTTGTAGATGGGAGACCAAACCTAGCTGGCATATTCGAGGATGGGTCTAACAAAGGAAAGATAGAGAGATTTAGTGACGTAAGGATTGGAGGACTCTCTGGACCAGTGTTTCACGAAACCAAGTGCAGAGTTGGCTCTGCACAACAGGACTGAACGATAATATCACTTGTATAGCTAAATTGAAACCATTTTTTTTAAGTTTTATATTGCTCAATCAAATTTGAAAAAAGAAAAATGTAGACTTTGAAATTATAAACTAGAATTTGTAGAAATATGGATGTAATTAATTAAATAACATAAATAAACGTTATAAAAAAAATAATTATTTAAAAAAGGTTCATAGTTTCATATAAGACAAATTTAATTCAGCTGTGTGAAATTTGTAGAAGCAGTTGGCTCCTCGTTTGATGCAAAGAAACGCGTTACATTTAACGCAAAAGGCAAAAGTGAGCTGAATGCATTTCTCATATCGACATCTGTTTGGCGTTTTGTCATAGGAAAAATAAGCAAGGTGACCCATCTGATCGTAACGAACATCCGTTGAAATTGAAATTAGCTTTCGCTTATCTGCCTGTTTTTTTTCAGAAATTCTATCCTCTGCTCTTGGCCCGACAGTGCTTTTGGCTGTAGTGTCTAGCAATATCAAAGTTTTTGACAAGTGGTTTTTGAAAATAAGTAGATCCATTTGATCTTTTGATGATATATCATTTACTTGACAATCTTGCCAAGCTGAAATTATTGACATATCAAAAAAGTGCATAATGACTCGAAATGTCCACTTTTTATAAATCAAATATATACGATAATATTGTAGCATTTGGTCAAGAAGATCGACCCCACCTAGTAGTAGTAGTAGTACTTCGACCCCATCGAAGTAGTTGCCAGTTATAATAAATGGCAACTACTTCTGGACGATTTAAATCTATATACTTCTTCTCTCCTTTAGAGTATCGTTTGACTGAGTCTTCGTTTCCAATGCCAACATAGTTTGAAGCCAAGTAAACTGCTTTATTGTCATACCATTTTGTTAGTATTACTTTTTCATAACGACTTAAAAGTTCTGCGGATATTCCCCGTCCTTTTGCTTTCATGACATTGTCTTCAGGCAGAGGAGGATGGTTGAATCGATTGACACGAATTGTGCCAGCACTGTAAAAATATTGTCAAAAAACAGTTTATAACCGCCCTCCTTTGGAAGTCTTTTGCATAAATGTAGCACAATGGTAGCACGAAAACCAAGCTTTTTCAAGCACTGCTCAGAGATTTCTGTAGTCTTGCCTTGATAGGCTATGAAATCGTACGGCCTTCCACTTTTCCCGCATAGAACAAACAATTGTATGCCCCATGGAGTGGTCTTTCCTAATATGTACTGTTTTATAGACAACGCTCCTTTGAACGGAATCATTTGTTCGTCGATACAAAGATTTTCTTCTAAATCATGTTTCCATAATGATTCACGCACAGCTTCCATGATAGGTCTGATTTTGTAAAATTTGTCCACATTGTCGGTAGGCTTAGCGGTGTTATCAACCAAGTGAAGCATCATTCTCAATTGAAAGAAGCGATCTCTTGACATGTGTTGTTTAATTAATGGAACTGCTGTAGCATCCTCCCAAAACATACGAACTCTTGGGTACTTCAAAATGCTAATTTGGGCATGAATACCAAATTAAATTTGAATCTCTTGACCATCAGTTGGTTTAAAGTTGGCTTTATGATTTTGAGCTGCGTACAAGTTTGTGAACTGCGCTACCATTTCAAAGAAATCAAACGAAATGTACTTTGAGAAGTATTCGTATGGTTTTTTAATCACATGCTTAGTAAAGTCAGGAATCACAAATGACACTGAAATTGTTAGTTAAAATATTATTTTTAACATGACGCCATTGAATTTCCTTCGATTTTGTTTACTCAAAACATTCTTCTGGTTGTGGCTCTTCGAGATCTATAGTAGTTTCTTGTGCCTGACGCCTTGATCGAAGTGTTCTTAGGAAGGAATCCGATGGGTTTTTTATCAACACTTGCTGATGCTAATGCGGCAAATGAACTTGGCGAGGACAGATGTTCAACGGTACATGAAGCAAGATTTTCATATGAAACTTCTCAATGAAGACTTATTTGAAGCCGTAGTGCCAGAAGGAATAACTCTATTTCTTAAAACCTTTTCCAAGTAGCGACGGCCGATATTGCTTGCGTTTTTGCTATAATAGTCGACAAACGACTTATCAGTTTCCTCGTCTGTTGCAAATGCATCTTCCTCCTCTGAGACTTCAGCTTCTTCAGAGTTATGTCGTCGATCTTCGGCTCCAACCTCAAATTCGTTTCCTGGAGTATTGGATTCATATTCACCTTCAACGTCTGACATGTTTTCTAACAAATCAAAAAATTAAATACACTTATTATTCTATCTGTGGTTTTAAAAAAATTATGATTTCTAGACTACGAATTTATTTTTAACTTTTTATTTAATATTGTTAACCTATATGTCAGAACGAAATTAATTTTATCAACCTCACTCCACGAAAATACAAATACAACTGATTTTCATTGCCTTAAATGCTGCAAAAAAAATAGTCAATAAAGATATAAATTTCCAACGAATTAGGGAAATCACAATATTTAAATACAAACGGAAATTTAATACATATATTTTTGAATATGTGTACAATATATTGTACACCCGGAACGAAAGGGTTAAGAAGGCTAATCCTACGGTACTTGGCGCAAATGGTGGGATCGCCTTTCTTGTGGATTGGGCAGAGCGCACTGAGGTTCCAATCATCTGGAATGCATTCTTCCGACCATATTCTGCATAAAAGTCTGTGAATGCATTTAAACAGAGCTTCGCCACCGGTCTTAAACAGCTCAGACGGTAGGCCATCGGCTCCTGCGGCTTTGTTGTTTTTAAGCCGAGCTATAGCTGTTAAGACCTCGTTATAGTCGGGCAGCGGAACTTCAACAATGTCATTCATAATTGGGGTTTCCGGGATATCATCTCCATTGGCGGGATTGTTGTCAGCGTCGCCATTTAAAAGACTAGAGAAGTGTTCCCTCCATAGCATCAGTGTACTCTGAATATCTGTCACTAGATTCCCATTCTCATCCTTGCAGGAAGAAGCTCCGGTCTTAAAACCATCGGCCAGGCGTCTTATTTTTTCGAAGAATTTTCGAGTCTCATTCCTGTCGCCATGCATCTCAATTTTCTCGCACTCACGTATTTCCGCCCCTCGTTTTTTTCGCCTTAAAATGCGTCTCTCTTCCCTCCTCTTTTCTCAGTATCGCTCCATAACAGCACGATTCGTATGGTGTGGTTTAATTAAAACTCAGTACTATGAAAACTACGTTTATATAGGCGTTTAAAAAAAATACACATTCGAAAATCATTAATTTTGTACTCGTGCGCTATATGACGTACATTCTACGAAAAACTGGTTACCAGAAATCGAAAGTTTTGCCAAAATCGAACATGACAATTAAATAATAATTAAGCTGAAGGAAGCTTTTGAATATCCATTTCTCACGTTTAATATAATTGTGGCACTAAGTTTTGGTTAAACCACATCATAGGATATATCAATTGAAAGAAGAGCTAAATAAATTTCAAATAAAATTAAATGCAAGTGAATTTCCTGAAAAATACATATTATACAGGTGTTTTTAACAACCTCTCTTCGAAAATGGCGAAATATCGATTTTTTGGGATCTCAAAAGAGTTTGTAAAGGCAAAACATTTCAAAAATTTTTTAGTTAATATATGTGTGCCATGAACAACTTTAGTTTTTTGCTTACCTTGGTTATGCATTCTGAAGAAAAAAAGTTATAAGCAAAAACTTCGTTTTCTAAAGAAATGGGGTTCAGAAGAACCAAAACTGCTCCATGGGGATTTCTCTGTTATAAAACAAATTGTATACAGAAACTGTTTTCGAGTCTTTTAAGAGTCCTTCTAACGTTTAAGTCGGTATCCGGTGAAATTTAAATTACGATCCGGCTTACTACACATGTTTAATTTTTGTTATGTTCTGATTCTGTTGGCAATACTTCGATTTGAGTTATATTTTCAACTTCTAGCATGGAACCCACTAAGGTGTGATTCATTACAAAAATAATTCATTACAAAACTAAATAAATAATAATAATTCAATCACTTCCGAAAAAAAAATTCACAATTTCTTATTTTCCATTGTAATTCCCCGAATCTGTTTCATAAAAATGTCTCTAAATTATCAAATATTATCCGATTTTAAGGATATGATATTAGGTAAAAAGTTGTTGGTTTAATTTTTCTTTTGTTTACCCGTTTATGTCCAGTGACATATTAAAGTTATACGGCATAATTATAGCAATGTGCAAATGCTGACTTAAATCGAAATATATAATATCTTTTTAACGATTGGTCTTTACCACAGTTTTCCAAAGAAAAGTTCTCATTCATTAAAATCGGATAATACCCTTCAGTACTGGCAATCACAATTAGTCTTTAAACGGTCATGATATCATTCATGAATAGTAGCTAGTGAATTCTAGTACCCGAGGCAATGTAGCAGGTAATGCAAATACATTTATTTCATTTGTTTTTTCTTCCACATACACTGTATAACAAAAGGAATGATGAGTGTACCTCATGAAACAGCTAGTGAAACAGCTAAATTCATGAGTGAATTGCATTGCAGGTAATTTGGTGGGTAACCAGTGGTGATTACCGATAGCTAGTGAACTCACTCATTCGTCACTGGTGAGTTGAACTGGAGGGTATTTGCGCAATTTTGAGGGATTTTCATGAAACTAATTTTGAAAATCCAATTGAAGATTATGAATGAGAATATAATAGTCGATTTTATACGAAATTTCATCGGCTATTTTGGTGACGAAGGACTCAAACAATTTTTTTTCAAATTCCGGCTCTTAAGTTTTCATCCCAGTGTCAGAAATTCAGCGTTTTTTTTACTATCGGAATTGAGCATAATAAGTACTCACCAAAGGACGAACTTTAAGGCTAGTGCTGTTTTTACAACGAAGTGAAGAATGAATGGAAAATTTTCACTGTGGGGAGAAAAAATTGCATTTTGCTGACCCTATTGGGACCCGAGTCAAAATGAAAATATTTTAGCTCAAGCCTTACAACCGTCGTATAACTGCCGAACAAGAAAAAATCCATAAAACGGCGTACAACTGACGCTAGCAAAACATTTTGGCCGTACAGATCCTAAATAACGCTGAAGCAGGTTTATTTTATCACGACCGCTACCACCTTCCGTACGGACAAAATGTCCTGACAGTGACCGTTTTACATTTTTTTTTGGAAAAAATATGTTGCTGGCCATGCCTGAAGTTTGAACAAGAAACCATTAGTGCAAAAATGCTACAACACAGCCGCTGTAATTACGTAAAATCGTTTTTATATATAAGTTTTACATTTGATAAAACCCCCCCAAATAAAATTCCTGATTGCGCGCCTGGCCTATGGACACATGATTTGGCCGATCTGACGTGGTTGTTGGCCTTTTTATGTTTTCAATAAAGTTCAACACGTATTCAACTATGCGCTGCAATAATCTAAATGAATTTTTATTATTAATTAGCGCCTCCATTGAAACTGTCGAAGGAGCTATTGTTGCTACAGTGATCTTTCTTCTTTCGATGTCATTTGGTGTTTCGGCAGGTTTTGGTGTTGGTTTGAGCCATGGTTCCTGGCTGCTATGTAGAAATAAGGGTCCGTAAAACCACATACAACACGAAGTGAATTTTTAAGAATTAATTCATCTTGAAATGATGTCGGCTGGATTATTTCTTGATGAGACATTATGACATTGATTGATGTGTGATATTTCTTGAATCCTGCTTACTCTGTTGGCGACGAATGTGTGTAGTGATGTTGCTGATGATTTAATCCATGATAAAACTTTATCTGAGTCTGACCAAAATAAAGTTGGTACATCTTGCTACTTCAGATCCTGCTTCACTCTTTCTGTAAGCTCGACTCCTAAACCAGCTGCGCATAATTCTAATCGAGGAAGCGTTTGTTGTTTGAGCGGTACTATCCTTGACTTTGCGCGGAGAAAGTTAGATGTTATGGTTCGATCTTTGTACGTTGTTCGAACATAAACAGCTGCTCCGTGCGCTCGTTCTGAGACATCGGCAAAAGTGTATAGTTGGACCTTTACTTGAGGTTTTGTATGAAAGATATGTCGAAGTTTCTTCAAGTTATTGAGTTCCATTATATTTCTCGGAATTGCTGCCATTCTTGTTTAGTTTGATGTGGTAGTTTTGCATCCAACTGGTGAGAGGGGTGCTCGTCCGCACAATTGATCTGATTTTGTTAACCAAATCAGATCTAATGTTTTTGTAGCCTTGTCATCCAGATCTAGATTAACTTCTTGATCGTCCACCGGTATATTTGCTAGTAACCTTGAGTTGTTAGAACACCATTTGCGGAGTTTGAAGCATTTGTGTCAGTTGGTTTTGTGATTCTAAAGCTGTTGTGATATCATTGGCACCACTGAGACGGTCATCAACATAAAAATCTTGAGTTGCTGAGCTGTGTTCTCCTCATGCATGACAATCTGTCTATACATCTTTTCGATGTCTACAGTGAACACATATCTGTATATTCTGAAGCGCAACAGCACAGAAACTGAGCTTTGTCGAACTGCTATCTGGCATTAGAACATAGGGATGGGGAATAAAATAGTGGACATCGGGGACATCTTTTGCCCATATCCTTTCCATATGATTCAACGACTCGTACTCGCCCATGAACTTAATGTATTGCGCGTATAGTGTCGAGTCTCTTTGTAATCTTTCCTCGAGGGATAACAATCTGTTAATAGCCATGTCCTTTGATTTTCCAAAAGCCATTGAACTGTCAGAAAAGAGTAGGCGTGTTATAAAGCGACCATCATCGTCTCTTTTGACATTATTAGTAAAATGGTTTTCACACCATTTTTCGACTGGCTTATAGCCTTACTGACATTGTTGAAATCATCGATTTGCCAGAATTTTTCCAGAATAGAGTCTAAGTTTTCATATCCTATAGTAGTAACGGTACATGCTGCAGATTCTGCTGTTGATACGTCAGTTTTTCCAATGACAATCCATTAAAAAAACCGTGTTTTGTAGGAGTGGTAGGTTTTCGTTAATGTTATGGGAGATTCCAATTTGTCACTTCTTTTTTATTTATTTATTAATTTAGTCTACGGATATAATCTTACAGACTAATACATTTAATTAAATACAGTAAATAAATTTAATCTAAATCTTGACACATTTACATCGAAATTAATTAATTCAGAAAGACTATTGCACAAATCGATGCACCTAGCAATTGGTTCATTTGCAGCGTAATATGTCCTATGAAAGGAGCCAATGATTAATTTATTATTTCTTAAAACTCTAGGTGGGTTGTAAATACGAAATAAACTAGGTAGTTCAGGATATACTATTTTACCAGTGACAATATTATAAGAGAACATTAACGAAAAACCCTTACGTCTATCCTGAAGGGTAGTAAGACCAAGAAATTTACGTCTAGCAATATATGAAGAGGGACCATCCGGCCAACACATTTTACTTAAGGCATATCTAGTGAAACGTTTCTGAACACTCGATTTTATTAGAATGAACCTCAAAATATGGATTCCAAATCAGGCAGCAGTAATCTAATTGACTTCTAACTTAAGCTACATACAGAGCCTTTACCGTCAAAGGATCTTTGAAGTCCTGTGTATTCCTTTTCATAAAACCAAGCATTGAGTAAGCTTTAGCTACGATAAGGTCAATATAACACGTTAATTTAAGTTCAGAGTCAAACAATACACCCAAGTCTTTGACTTCGTTTCTACGCGTAATATGACAATTATTTACTGAATAATCGAACATAATTTAGTCGTAGCATTTAGTAAATGACACTACACTGCATTTATTAATATTTAATAAAAGTTTGTTTGAAACACACCAATTGCTTAAAACATCTAGATCATACTGCAGTAAATGACAGTCTGAAAGCTTAGAAACTTTTAAAAATAAGTTAACATCATCCGCAAACATAAGACACTTTGAGTGTTGAAAATGCTGCGGTAAATCATTGATAAAAATTAAAAATAGAAGCGGTCCACAGTGAGTTCCTTGGGGTATACCAGATAAAGCATCAATCAAAATATCGGATTTTAAAGAGCCTATTTTTACAAAAAGTTTTCTGTTAGTTAAGAAACTTTTAAAGAATTTAATGAGATTGTAGTGTTCGGGTTTTAAATGTTTGCTTTAATTTCTTTGGTGCGCGAATTTTTGTATCGCTTATTAAAATTATTGTCGAGTTTAAAACGCGGTATGTTTTTAGTGTATTATAAGGCCCTGCCTAATTGTTTGCCGGCGCTTAAAAACGCCACTGGCTCTAATTATTTATATTATTCAGCCTGAGCAATTGAATGCTCAAAAGGCCTTAGAATTAAAAAGAAGCAGATGAATGCTTGGAACTGAATGTTTATTTTTGAGGATTGCACCTCCTTAAAAAGTAAATTAACAGTATTTTGATAATAGTCAAATTGAGTCAAAATGTTAAATATATAATAACTTAAAATAAATAAATAGAGCCTTAAATTTTACATAAACAAAAGTGTTATACTTTTTGAGTTTAATCATAACATAGTGATGTGCTTAAAATTAGTGTGATAGTGCAGGCGGTTATAGGGTATTCTACACCCCCATCCTCAAGATAAAAATTATTTGATTTTAAGATAATAATTTTTTTCAAAATTTTTCTTATATTATACAATTCAAAAGATAAATCTGAGTTTAAAACTTACTTACAACTTGTTATACAATTCAATAATAGTATTATGTACTATATATGTGATACTTTTACTTTGATTATTAAATTCATTAAATCCATTTTTTTAATAAATTATTATGATATTCTTTTATTTTTCCATTTACATCTATAATTGAATTTACTCCATTTTTATCGACTATTCTATATGGACCATGATAAGGTGGTTGATTTTTCTTTCTATTCATCTTTTTATACCCCCACGCGTAATGCGTAACGGGTATATTAATTTTGTCACGATGTGTGTAACACCCAAAAGGAGGCGTGGTAGGTATGGAAAAGTATATATATTCTTGCTCAGCATCACCACCTGAGTTGATTTCTCTGTCTGTCCGTCTGTCCGTCTGTCCGTCTGTCCGTCTGTCCGTCTGTCCGTCTGTCTGTCGACACGATTACAGCCGCAATTTTGAAGCTATCGTAATGAAATTCGATATTTAAGCTTTTTTTAAAAAAACTAAGGTCAAGTTCGAGAATGGGCTAAATCGGATGAAAACCACGCCTACCTCCCATACAACCCAAAAATTGAAAACTCTACAAAGAAGCTAATATTAAAGCTACAATACTAAAATTTTGTATATGTGTATTCTATGTCAAAACTGAGAAGTTTTAGAAAAATGGGCGTCATCGACCTACTAACACGCCCACCTCCCATACAACCCCAAAATTGAAAAATCTATACAGAGGCTAATATTAAAGTTACAAGACGGAAACTCGGTATTTGTGTATTAAATGTCAAAACTGAGGTGTGTTAGAAAAATGGGCTTCATCCACCCACTAACACGCCCACCTCCCATACAACCCCAAAATTCAACAATCTATAAAGAGGCTACTATTAAAGTTACAAGATTGAAACTCGGTATTCGTGTAATTAATGTCAAAACTGAGGTGTGTTATAAAATTGGACGTCCCATTAACCCATTAACCACCCATTAACACGCCCACCTCCCATACAACCCCAAAATTGAAAAATCTATAAAGAGGCTAATATTAAAGGTATAAGACAGAAACTCGGTATTTGTGTATTCTATGTTGAAACTAAGATATGCTAGAAAAATGGGCGTCATACACAATCTAACACGCCAACCTCCCATACAACCCCAAAATTTAAAACTTTAAAAAAAGGCTTATATTTAAGCTGCAGGAAAACAATTTGATATGTATGTTTTTTAGACACATAAAAATAATAATATCTCTCAAAATCTCATGCAAAAAGCTCTCCAATTTAATAATCTTCCACCTTTAAGAATCGGCAGTGGGGGTATTTTAACTTCGGCCAAGTCGAAGATATACCTTACTAGTTTATTATTACATTATCACCGATCTTTAAATTTAACGGGTTAAAATTTTCATTATTTCTTATTCGATTTTCTTTTGATATTTTTATTAATTCTTCAGTCTTTTTTAATGAATATGCTAATCTTGCTTTTAGCTCTTGCGCATAGTTATCTGTATTGTAATATTTTGAATTTACTGAATTATCATTTGGAAGGTTCGCTAACCTGCCAAAAATGAGTTCAAATGGCGTGTAATTTGTATCAACATGAGGTGTAGTGTTGTAAGCAAATGTGAAGTATGGTATCCATTGATCCCATTCGTCACCTTTACAAAAATTTAATAAGTATTCATTTAATACTCTATGATTACGTTCTATAGAGCCAAGTGTTTCATGATGGTATGGAGTACTAAAAATTTGTTTTATTTCTAATAAGTTGCATATCTCTGATAGTAATTCGTTGGTAAACTCTGTACCTCTATCTGACTTTAAAATTTTAAAATGACCATATATCAGAATTAAGTTGTCGATAATAGTTTTTGCGACTGTTTTCGCGTCTTTTGTCTCCATTCGACAAGCAATTATATACTTTGTTAATTCACATTGCATTGTGAGTATGTATCTGTAATTATTTGTTAAACGTAAAGGGCCTACTGTATCTATCGATACGACTTCGAAACTAGTTCCTGGCGTGTTTGTTATTGTTAGTTTTTCTTTTGTATGTTTTATTTGTTTATTTATTTTGCATTTTTCGCAATTATTTATGCATTTTTTTATCATTTTACACATATTCTTCCATATGTATCTTTGCTTTATTTTTAAAATTGTTTTTCTAATCCCCATATGACCTCCGTGGGTCGAATTATGATATTCCTCAATTATACTTTTCTGTTTTTCTATATCTATTACTTTTTCCGGTTCTCTATAAATCAATATCTTTAAATTTTCTTTATCTCTTTTCAAACTATTATAAATCTTTTTAAATTTTTCTTTCTCTACCGTTTTAAATATTATATCATTCGCATTTAATGCTAATTCTTCTATTCCTAACTTATGCATTTTTGACGACAGTTTCTCCAGAGTCAGCTGTGTGAACAAAGGATTATCGCTGCATCTTGCAATTACTTCATTATCTTCTATATATATTTGGGTTCCCTTAAAATCTTTTTCTGTTATAAATTTAAGCTTTCTTATTTTGTTTACATCCGATATTGATGTACATTCCCAAGCAATTAGTTGATCAGACGTTTTGCTGGAAAGACATTTTTTGTTGTTAAAATCCGAGTTTTTTGTATGGTTATTTTTATCCGTACTCCTAGTTATGGCTAGTATTTGTTTACTTGCATGTTCCAATCCGGTTGGAATCATTTCTTTTTGTGTACATCTACTTAATGTTATTCGCGATAATGCGCTTTTATTGGCAGTGGTTTGTTCTGCTTTATATTTATTTAAATTATTTGATTCTTTGACAATAAAAGGTAAAATGAATTCTTTTTCATTTATTATTAAAGTGAGTGTAAATGTTTCAAAATCTATTTTTGACATGAATTTTTCTAGAATATCTCGCCCTACGATTCCATATGTTACGATTGGAAAATCATCTTCAACTATATGAAAATTTTGCCGAATGTGCTCTGTTTCTACTTTCAAATCTAAATTGGTTGTACCAATGCATTCAATTTCCTCACTCGTATACTGTTAGTGTTGAAATATTTTTTGTATTAATATTATTTATATTATTGAATTTACAAATGGAGATATCAGCTCCTGTATCTACTAAAAATTTTAGATCTTTGTTCGTATTTCTACATTTTAAATTGATGTAATTTGATAAATTTTTTGAAATTTTGTATACTAATTTTGGCCTCTGCGGGTACAATTCTCTGCTACCCGGCCTTAAATTTTTTCCCTGGTATTTAAAATTATTTTCAGTGTTTGAATATCTGTTTGAGTTACAATTCTGATTTTTGTTATTGTGATAAATGTTTTGATAATTATTATTTGGAAAATTATTGTTTCTATAAAAATTCCTTTTTGTATTATTGTTGTTATTAAAATTAGGATTTCTTTTGTTATTATAGCGATTGTTATTATTATTGTTGTAATTATTGCTTAAAAATGTGTTGCTTTGATAGCCATAATATTATTAGCCATAATAGCCATAATTATTATTATATTGGTTTTGGTCATCATGGTACCTTTTATTATGTATACCAAATCGATTTCCTTTTCGAATATGAAAAATTGCGTTGCTGTCTGTCTCTAGACTTCTTTCGACAGTCATGCATCTTTCTACTGCTTCGTTAAAAGTTTTTGGCGGATTTGCCAATAAAATATTCTGATATTCTCTATTTACGCCTTTTACAAAAATATTCAGAGACATACTCTCATTAACTTTATAAATTACATCTTTTTCTAATTGTTTTGGATTATTTAATGTTTTTATTTCGAAATAACTTAACTGATCGGAAAGTTCCGCTATTTTCTCTCGAAATTCTGATATATTCAGTCTATTTTGTTTAAGTGCACTGAATTCACTTAAAACTTGCTGTAAATTCTTTGGATTAGGGTAAGCTTTTTCCAATGAATTCTTCAGCTCTAAAAATGTTGCAGGCTTATTTGAGCGTCCAAGTATGCTGCGAACTTGGGCTGATAATTTAAAATTATAGACGTATTTTATATAAATAGGTCTATCTTCATCTTTAATAAGATCATGCAATAACTCTGATTGCGTTATAAAATCCTCTAATTGATCAAAATTACCCTTAAAAACTTGTAGGTTTTTACCTACTATATTTATATCGAAATTATACATTTTTGGCAAATTTTTTTCTTCCCAAATGTTGGACAAATCTAAATTTTCAAAATTTATTTCCACAAAAAAATTTTTTTTTTTTTTATATATTTTCTCTCATAATTTAGCTTATTTCTTAATTTTATTACTTCTTCATTTGAATTGACGAATTTTTATTTTAAAACTCAAGAATTTTCTTTATATTAAATTTTCTGAACTTAATTTTTTTAATTCTAAAAATTTTTTTTTAGTATATTTTTATGTGTTTACCACTGTATTTTCTATTTTTATATATTTTTTATTAAATTTAAATTTTTCCAACAATAAAATGTAAATTTACCATAGTAATATTGTACTTTATCGTGTTATACATATTTAAGTACATATGAAACACCTTCTGATTCTAGTACTAACCTATTACAAATATATATGCGAAAGATGCATAAAGCAACAAGTGGTTGACTGACGTTTCAGTCAATGAATGAAAACAATGCCGGTATGCGTAAATTTTTCGCGAGTGCTTTTAATATAGCTTTAATTGTTTTAAAAAAAGTGAATATATAAAAAATTATTAATAAAAATGGTTCTAATGAACTACATATAATATAGTTTTTCATTTTGATAAATATAAATATAAATATAAATATAATAGTTTTATTTTTAATAATAATAAAAATATTATGAACTCATGTGGCGTGTGTGTGTGTGTGTGTGTATGTTTATTATTAAAAAAAATTGCATTAAAAAGAAAATTCAGCTATGCTTTGATTTTTGTGAATGCATGTATATTAGAGTGGGTCGCTTTATATGGGAGAAAAAATGAATATAAAAAGACACCCCTTAAATGAAAGCTTACATCGAAAGTGTTTCAGCACTGTAAAAATTTTTTCTTTTGGGTGTCCCAAAAAACAGCCAAAATGGTCTTTTAGTTATAACATTAGTATTTTAAGTCCGATCATGAAGTGCAGCATATCGTTGTATAGGTCTGAAAGAATACTACATCGTGTTCTTTGGTGTCGATGGTGTCAGAGGTCATCTTCAAGTAAATATTTTACAATTTGTTTTTTTTTGCTCTAGGTACCCCATAACTTCGATTTAAAATTATTGTTTGAATAAACTTCATAAAAAATCAAGGTACTCTTGTGAAGGAATGCATTGATTTTGTTCACTACAAAAAAAGTTACAAAGGTTAGAAGTTTTAGTACAACTACTGTATTTCTATTATTGAAATATTCAGTAGTTCCTAATTTAACGTAATGCCGCAATAACTGCTAATCTCAGAAATACTTTATATTTGGGTACTTCTTCTTTCAAAAATGATTGCAATTTGCTTTTATGAAACTTGTTCCGTTATATTCAGTACTTAATCGAAATCGGGAGCTGGCTCCACTTTTTGAGTGTGTCATAGTTTTTAAAAATATTAAATTAGCAAAAGTGAAACATTTTGGTAAAAGTAAATTCAAAGTTCCAGGTAAATATTAATGTGATTTTATTCAAAAATATTTTGCAATGATTTGGTTTTTACAGATTTCCTCTGCCACTCACAAAACACTGAGCGGTTTATTCACGTTGGGAGTGAATCTGCTGTTGCAAAACTCGACAGCCGCGAACGCTTTAGCCAACTGAAATCACGTCAAAATTTAATATAACTACTAAGAGCAAATTTGAATTGCTGAATGTTTCTTTATAGAAATACAGTAGTTGTACTGAAACTTCTAACCTTTGTAACTTTTTTTGTAGTGAACAAAATTAATTAAATCCTTCACAAGAGTACTTTCATTTTTTATGAAGTTTATTCAAACAATAATTTTAAATCGAAGTTATGGGGTACCTAGTGCAAAAAAAAATACAAATTGTAAAATATCTACTTGAAGATGACCTCTGACACCATCAACACCAAAGAACACGATATAGTATTCATTCAGACCTATCCAACGATATGCTACACTTTATAATCGGACTTAAAATACTAATGTTATAACTAAAAGACCATTTTGGCTGTTTTTTGGGACACCCAAAAAAAAAAATTTTTACAGTGCTGAACCTTTTTCGATGTAAGCTTTTATTTTAGGGGGTGTCTTTTTATATTCATTTTTGGTGACCCGCCTTAATGTATATGCATGTATATGATTTTTGTTTTGCTATTTTTTTTTTTTTTTTAGATTTCATATTTTTAAATTATTTTAATTACAAATTGAAATTAATTATTGAAATAATTAAAACTATTATTTTCAAATTAAAAGGATTTTAAAATTCAATAAAATTAATTTCTATAAGAAAATTAATCTGAGCTTTGTATATAATTACTTTTGATTGTGTTTGATTGTGTTGTTGTTTTTGCTGCTGCTAATTTTTTTTTGTTTTTTTTTTTTTAATTTTTATCATAATTTGTTCCGGATCTGTGTGCGCTGGCCTGTAATTGTCGCCTTATAGAAATTTGTCTGCTTTCCAGCCGGTACGTCCATAAAAAATGGTACGACGGTGCAACGTTTGCTTTTGCCGTCGGTAAAACGTTCAATGGTGCAGGATCATCTGCCAGCGTATCAAAAAATCGGTCCGAATCGTGCAGGATCGCCATGTAGTGTTCGGGTTTTAAATGTCTGCTTTAATCTCTTTGGTGCGCGAATTTTTGTATCGCTTATTAAAATTATTGTGGAGTTTAAAACGCGGTGTGTGTTTAGTGTATTATAAGGCCCTGCCTAATTGTTTGCCGGCGCTTAAAAACGCCACTGGCTCTAATTATTTATATTATTCAGCCTGAGCAATTGAATGCTCAAAAGGCCTTAGAATTAAAAAGAAGCAGATGAATGCTTGGAACTGAATGTTTATTTTTGAGGATTGCACCTCCTTAAAAAGTAAATTAACAGTATTTTGATAATAGTCAAATTGAGTCAAAATGTTAAATATATAATAACTTAAAATAAATAAATAGAGCCTTAAATTTTACATAAACAAAAGTGTTATACTTTTTGAGTTTAATCATAACATAGTGATGTGCTTAAAATTAGTGCAGGCGGTTATAGGGTATTCTACAAGATGGTCAGACATTCCAAACTGTTTCAACTTATTTAAAAGAATGTGGTGGTCAACTTTATCGAAAGCTTTTGAAAAGTCAGTATAGATAACATCTAAATGGCTATGCTGCTCGAAGCTGTTGATTATCTGATTCGTAATCAACGCTAAATTAGAATATGTTGACCTTCCTGGTAGGAACACAACATGGGTTGCACTGGCACAATGCACTTATGTGGTTATTAATATAAGATAAAAGCTCAGTTTGAATGATGTCATCGAAAAGCTTAGCAAATATAACTTGTTTGCCAATCGCTCTGTAATTTACTACATTACATCGATCGCCTGACTTAAAAATCGGAGTTATCGAGCAAGTTTTCCAACATTCTAAAAAGGTGCATTCATTAAAACAAACCTGAAAAAGCATTACAAGCGGTGCAGTTATATTAACCAAGCAAAGTTTAAATAACATTGGTGGAAAACCGTCATGGTCAGATTTATAAATTGGTTTTAAATTCGAGATGGCATTTAACACATCTTCCTCCTTGACTAAAAAATTTTGCAATGGACTAGAAACTGGGCGATCAGACACGAGATTCTGAGTATTATTATTAGGTTTTTCATAAACACTTTGAAAATATTTCGCAAATAGATTACAAGAGTCAAGAGTGTTGAAAGACTTTTCATCTAAGTATTCTAAGCTTGAAGGGAATCCATTCGTCTTCCGCTTCATTTTTACAAAGTCCCAAAAAGCTGAATGATGAGATTTATACATATATTGTTCGATGTTATACATATATTGTTTAAATAAAAAGCTGTGGAGAAAATCAAACTCCTTCCGAAGGCGAGCAAAATACAAATGATCTGATTCACTATTAGCTTGCTTAAATTTTTTCAAAGCTTTATTTTTTCTATTTTTAAGATTTAATAACCTGGCATTAAACCATGGAGGCTTACTACTTGAACTACAACGTTTTTAAAGGAACAAAATTAGAAATTGAAAAATTTAATTTTTTACTTATTAAATTATAAATATCCCTTGGATCGGATAGAGCATTTAGGACAGACCAGTCGACGGATCCTAGGTATTCATTAATTAAAAAAAGTTACCTGTTGAAAAATCGCGATAGAAATTGACATAGGTAGGACTACTATCAAAATTATAAAATTCAAATGATATATGCAACGCTTTATGATGAACTGTATTTAACGAGATAGGAAGTTAATTAAGGTCGCATTTGGCTTTTATATCACAAGTGGTGAAAACAAGGTCAAGTATGCGATTAATGTGGGAGTGAGCGAGACAGGATAAACTCTGTCGACTGAGAGGGTGTCTGAGTTTGATGCATGCGCTCGCTGTCGTGAGAGGGCAGTTGAAAAAAGGACGCACGACGTAAAAGACGCATAAAGACGCGTAAAGACGAATTTAAACATTTAATTAATTTTTAACAATTTAACAACATTTAAATAAACTATACAAATAAAATTTCATTAAACAACAATTAAATATAAAAAAAACAACTTAATTGTTTATTTAAAAAGGAAAACTCTACAAATTTGGGGGCTCAACCAATATAAATTAAAACAAGATAAATAAAACAGATTAAAAGTGACTAAAAGAAGCCCAGTAAAGTGATTTGTGCTGAGTAAAAATAACACTGGTTTACAAATAACGAAAAGTTGTTTGTACTTTGAATGCAACTATCCTTTTCTCATATAAAATCGGTCGCTAATTTCGAAAAAAAAATTATTTTTTTTTTCTGTCACTCCGTTTTCGAGATATTGCCCACTGTAGGGTTTTCAACGAAAAAAAAAGTTGGTTCCACTTAATTGCATATATCTCCAGAACCAACAACAGTAATCAAACAAATGATATATCAAATTAAAGCTAATAAAATTTTTTACAAACAATGCAGACACCATTTTTTGGTCGAGTTGTTAGTTTTCGCGGAATAAATTCAAATTTCGGGGATTTTTTTTATTCTTCAGAAAAATTTAAAAAAAAAGACAAAATAGTTGCAAATTTCGTTAAGAAATCAAAATATTTTATTACTTTTGATATTTTTTACTAAAAGCCCTTATTTTTCCAAAAAAAATAAGCTAATGTTGAAGAAAATCTTTTGAGAAATGAAAAAGTTGTGTTTAATGGAACGAAATCACCCAAATTGTGTGATTATCAATTTATGCATTTGGACTTATTTTATTGCCATAAAAAAAAAATGAGAACTAAAGGTTGTTGTAATAAAATCATATATTCTTAATTTTTATTGTTCTTTTAATAATTTACATTATTTTTACATTATTTAAATTGTATATAATTATTTTTACTAATTTTTATTGTTGCATTAAATCATTTATATTGTTATTTACATTGTAAATAATTTTTATTTATCATTCAGAAATTCAAAATGATTAGAATTCTTGTTATGTCGTTTATTTAATTCGGGATCGGTTTCTCTGATGAGAAACCAGCAATAGTCGCCCATCATTCCTTCGTCCCAAAATTCTTGGTACCGATTCTCAATTGCTTTCATCTGTTGGTGGAATCTTTCCCCATGCTCGTCGCTCTCGTCACCGAGATTCTTCGGAAAAAAATTCAAATGGGAGTGCAGAAAGTGAATTTTCAGAGACATATTTACGCCCATTTTTTTATAGTTCTTGAGCAACTCGTTAACTATTTTCTCGTAAGATTCACTTTAATTGTTCCCGAGGAAGCTAGAAACAGTCGTCCTAAAAGAATCCCACGCCGCTGCCTCAACTGGTGACAATAGTTCTGCGAATTGATGATCGCTTAACACCTTTTTATTTGCGATCCAACGAAGACACCTTCTTTTATCTTGGCATCAGAAAGATTTGGAAAAATCGTTTTCAAATATGTGAATGCTTCGCTTTCTTTGTCTAACGCCTTGACAAAGTTTTTCATAAGTCCAAGTTTGATGTGCAGCGTTGGGAGAATTATGTTTTCTTTTTGACGAGTGGAACGTTTTTGACGTTGCTCTCTCCAACTTTCGACTCAATTCTTTCTGCCCAGTCCTTTTTGTAATAGTGGTTTACCAACGACGTGGTGTACCAACGACTTTGATATCAAAACATATTTTCCAGTCGTGTTATTCATATTTAATACTGCTATCAATAAACAAACGCCACTCTTTGGGAATGTACGGCTGACCGAAGGTATTAAATAAGCCAGGAATGACTACGCAATAGCAGATATTGTCATTCTTAGTAAAGTGTATAGCAAACGGTTTTTCACGATTTCTGAAGTATGTCACCTTAACATTGGGTGTCAAAAAGTTGAATTGTTGCATACGAGAAGATTCCACCAACAGATGAAAGCAATTGAGAATCGGTACCAAGGATTTTGGGACGAAGGAATGATGGGCGACTATTGTTGGTTTCTCATCAGAGAAACCGATCCCGAATTAAATTAACGACAAAACAAGAATTCTAATCATTTTGAATTTCTGAATGATAAATAAAAATTATTTACAATGTAAATAACAATATAAATGATTTAATGCAACAATCAAAATTATTAATAAAAATTATATACAATTTAAATAATGTAATAATAATGTAAATTATTAAAAGAACAATAAAAATGAAGAATATATGATTTTATAACAACAACCTTTAGTTCTCATTTGTTTTTATGGCAATAAAATAAGTCCAAATGCATTAATTCCTAATCACACAATTTGGGTGATTTCGTTCCATTAAACACAACTTTTTAATTTCTCAATAGATTTTCTTCAACAATAGCTTATTTTTTTTGGAAAAATAAAGGCTTTTAGTAAAAAATATCAAAAGTAATAAAATATTTTGATTTCTTAACGAAATTTGCAACTATTTTGTGTTTTTTTGGAAATTTTTGTGAAAAATAAAATAAATCCCCGAAATTTGAATTTATGCCGGCAAAACTAACAACTCGACCAAAAAATGGTGTCTGCATTGTTTGTAAAAAATTTTATTAGCTTTTATTTGATATATCATTTGTTTGATTACTGTTGTTGGTTCTGGAGATATATGCAATTAAGTGGAACCAACTTTTTTTTTCGTTGAAAACCCTACAGTGGTAAATCTCGAAAACGGAGTGACAGAAAAAAAAAAATTTTTTTTTTCGAAATTAGCGACCAATTTTGCATGCGAAAAGGATAGTGGCATTCAAAGTACATATTGGCTGTAAACCAGTGAATTGGTGTTTTCGAATAAAATGTGATTTTTACGCGTAACTGTACAAAGTAAAGCAAATGCAATAAAAATTTGCATATACGTTCACACACATACATTCACATTTCTTATTAGACCGACGCGCAACGGTTAAATTCAAAATGGCAAATCTGCAAGTGTTCGAAGCAGTGAAAAAAAACTTGAAGCAAGCCAAAAGGGAAAGCATTGTTGCTCTCCATAAATTTGTCTTCGAAATTGAAGGAGACAGAAATAACCGAAAGCGGTTAAGGGATTTTGCAGGTTTCGAATTTAACGCGGCTGACGACGCATATAATCAAAAAGAGGAGTACGTAAATAGACATTTGACGGCGGGCGATCTCGTAGCAATAAGCAACATTTTTAACTTAAGCTACAAAGTTGCAGATTTAAAACTGCACATTTTTCGAAATTCAATGAAGGGGAATTTGCTGCAAGCAAATGAAGACGAAGCAGGAAATAACAATGACGAAGAGGACAACGAAAGTGACACAAGTGATTTTGAAGGTTTTGAGCAGACTAGCGATCAAAACAAAGAACAACAAAGTGTAAACAAAAGACAAAGCAAACAATTACGTGCTGAAGGCAGGCACGAAAAAGACAGTGATTGTTTTGCATCTTTCGACGGCAATGAAGTTTTTGTGATCCTGTAAAAAATAGTCATAGCCAAGCGCCAAGATTCGCGTTAATTTTTCGTGACATTGAAGATTCGGTTCGGTAATTTGACGGTAGCGGCAAAATATCGATTGAACAGTGGTTAAGTGAATTCGAAGAAACAGCGGCGTAATGTATTGGGACGATTTTCAAAAATTATTTTTCGCTAAGAAATCTTTGAAAGGCTTAGCAAGGCTGTTTATACAAAGCGAAAGAGGTGTTACCACATGGAGTAAGCTGAAAAGTGTTTTGCTCGAAGAGTTTTAACAAGAAATAAATAGTGCTCAAATTCATAAGATGCTTATAGAACGCAAAATTAAAAAAGACGAAAGTGCGCAAGAATATTTTTTAAACATGAAAGACATCGCAGCGCGCGGAAATGTAGACAATAATTCATTAATTCAATATGTGATCGACGGAATTAAAGATTTCAGTTTGAATAAAACAATTTTATACGGTGCGGCAAATATGAGAGATTTTAAAGAAAAGCTAAAGTGCTATGAGAAAATTAAAGAAAGTTGTAAACAAACAAGTGATTTTAAAAATATTGATAAAAAGAACGTGATAAACAGAAATGAGCAAAAAGAAATAATGTGTTATAATTGCGGCGGTAAAGGACACAAATCTAGCGAGTGCAAAAATAAAGAATAAGGAACAAAATGCTTCGAGTGCAACGGGTATGGGCACATTGCAAAAAACTGCTCGGCGAATAAAAACAAAAGCTTTGTTCCAAACACCAAATGTTTAAAACAAATTAATTTTATGAACAAGAACGTAGCAATTGATAATAAATAATTTGTAGCTTTACTAGATACGTGAAGCAATTTTAATATTATGTCTGACAGAGTTTTTAAATCGTTAAATAAAACAGAATTGAACGAATCGAGTGTATGCCTAATCGGTTTTGACGAAAATAAAATTGAAAACTGTATCAAACCAATTGGTCGGGTTAAAAAATTAATGGAAATAGACGGTGAAACTTTCAATTTATTTTTTCATGTTGTGCCGGGAAAGTGTATGGAAGAAGATATCTTAATTGGCGAAGACATTTGGTACCAATCTGAGATTACAATTAATCCAACCGGTGTATATATAAAGCGAGTTAAAGAAATAAAAGAAGATGATTTACAAAGAATAATGAAAATTGATTTAATATCAGAAAATGATCACATCAACATTGATGAAGCCACAAGTGAACATGCTAAAGACAGAATGATTAAAATATTGCAGAACTATAAACCAGACAAAATAAAGTCAGCAAATGTTGAAATGTCTTTAGTTTTATCAGACGAAACTCCTATATGTGCGCGACCACGTCGGTTACCAATCATGGAACGACATATCGTTGATGAACAAATTGAACAGTGGCTTAGTGACGGTATAATTGAAGTGTCTGAGAGCGAATTCAGTAGCCCAGTGGTCTTGGTAAAAAAACGCGACGGGTCTCCAAGATTGTGTATTGACTTTAGAAAAATAAATAAAGTTATCCTAAAAGATCGATTTCCTTTGCCTCTAATCGAAGACCAATTAGATCGTTTGCAAAATGCGAAAATATTTAGTACAATCGACTTAAAGAACGGCTTTTTTCACGTTGATGTCGCAGAAGGGAGTCGCAAATACACTTAATTTGTATTACATAATGGGCAGTTCCATTTTCGAAAGGTACCATTTGGCTTATCGAATTCACCGGCTGTTTTCCAAAGGTATGTAAACGCAATTTTTCGTAATTTAACTCGACGAGGTATAGCTTTACCATATGTGGATGACGTCATTATACCAGCGAACAGTGAAGAAAAAGCATTAAAGAATTTAGAAGAGGTTTTAAAGATTTGCTCTGACTATGGATTGCAGATAAATTTTAAGAAAAGTCATTTGCTTAAACGAAAGGTAGAGTTTCTCGGACACGTTATTTGCAGTGGCCAGGGCCCTATTGCACCAACAACTTTTCACTTTTCACTTTGCAACTTATCGTAATATTTGATAATTTTGTGTTGCACGAAACAAAAATTTGATAGTTTTTTTTTGAGTTATGAAAAGTGAAAAGTACTCAATTTAAAAATTTTTGTTTTTCCAAATTGGATAAGTAAAAAGTGATAACTTTTATTTTGAAAAGTGATAAATTTGTCAAAATTGTATAGAAATGAAAAGTTTTTGTTGCACCAAAAAATTATTGAAAACTTATCAAATAAAATTTTGATAAGTTTTCATTATATTTGCTAAGAAAAAATATACTTTTCAAAAAAGTGTTCCTAACAAAAAACGACCTTAAAAAGTGATTTTATTCATCATTATTAATATTAGCTACACAGAGTGTCAACAATCCAAAATATCTCAATTTGAAAGCATTTTTGAAGATGAGTTGACGTTACAACGATTAAAATAAATTCTCTTCTGAGAATGGCGAACCTTCAGAAACTATCCTAATCGTTCGGAGCCCTCACGTAGAAAATTAACTGATCAGAAAGTGTTAAAAGAACGGATCTCTATCACCAAATAGAAATTACCATGGTAATCCAACATAGTGCTTATAAAAACTGCAACTATTAAAAACATTCTTTAAATAAAAGAACAGTGGACTCGCCATAATCTGACCTTTACAAAATCTGACTACTCGAAAATGTGACCCCTTTTTTCTCTCCCATTGAGTATTCTAAAATATGAACTTACTCTGAAAGCTCTAAAATGTGTCCCAAAATATATTAAAAAAATTTTTTTTTTTTCGAGCTATTTAGTGAATTCCCCAACTATTCATTAATCTTTTCAGTAGTATTTAATATTTTCAGTATTTTTTACTTTGTTGTGCTTTGATCATGATCAAAAAACCGAACCTAAAAATTTCAAGAACAATTTGTTTTTTAATTTATTAAGTAGATTTCGATGTTTAGGTTATAGGAAAGTTAAAAAAAGTTTTTAAGAAATTTTGGACAAGTGGACGGGCAGCTGTAGTACACCTTAAACACATTTTGCACTATATCTTAGATTTAAAAAAGCTTGAATAACGAAATCAAAGGAAAACACCTAACATTTTCAAAAAATATATAAAAATTTAGCGTTAGTGTGTAGTGACTTAAACATATTTTGCGCTTTATCTTAGAATTTAAATAAGCTACAATATCGAAATCAAAGACATTAAAAAAAACGTAAATAAATGCGGCGTCTTTAAAAATATTTTTGCAAGCGCCAACAAATTGTTCTGCTGTTGTTCAGCAGCACTGACATTCGCTAACATTCGCTACATAAGGTTCGGTTTTTTGATCATGATCAAAAAGCACAACAAAGCAAATAATGTTTTTTGATCAAACAGCACAATCCCTTACATTTATTCCGCTCTCTTTCTCATGCGTGGTAGTGATTTTGATTGTGTTTGAGTCGAAGAGCCAAATGTGGAATAGAGAGAGAAAAATGTTTAAGTGCGCGCGATTTTATGCGGTACTTTTAAGTTACGTTTTTTTTCCATTTTCTGATATAAAATACCATATCCACACTATGCAAAACACCTATCGGTATAATTGTGAAGTTTTCTGTATGAAGAACATAAGACTGATAGGTCTAAAAGATTTTGGATTACTTTCCAAGTTAATGCCAAACTAGGCAGAAATTTTGCTACCAATTTTCTCCATGCTACAGGTAGATTGCCATAGTCTAAACTGAAGCTGAATTGTCTGCAGCAAAAGAGCTGAAAAAGTACCATTTACATCTTCTGGCTTAAAGGAGTTTATAGCCCAATTACCTCTATTTTTAAGATTTATCCGTAAGGCCACCATAATCTCTCATATATTGGGCTATCAAATGATTATGCTCTGACGATTGAAATTTTCTGAAGGTGACAACTCAAAGAAACATGCCTTTATAGAACCACAAAAGGTTCTGGTTGATTGCTACTTCTAAGGATTGTGGTTTTCTCAAGACATGCCGCCAAACAAAAGTAAAATTTGCTGAATTGTTTTAAATAAATAGTTTTGAACGAGTTGTGTTAAATTATTTGTACCTTCTTCTTATTCTTCTTCTTCTCCAAAAAATCAGTTTTTTTCCAGTTATTTTCATAACATATTTCACGTACAAAAATATTTTTCAATTGTTTGATAAGTAAATTTATTTGAAAAGTTTTTTAAAAGTTTGGTGCAACGCTTATCACTTACACTTTAAAAACTAGATAAGTTGAAAAGTGAAAATGAGTGAAATCCAAATTTTGATATAGAAAAAACTTATCACTTACACTTAGCAGAAAAAAACTTATTTGATAAGTTGAAAAGTGATAAGTGATAAGGAGTTGGTGCAATAGGGCCCAGGTTTCACCAGCCTCGGCAAAAGTTGAAGCTTTGCTAAAATATCCAATGCCGCAAAATATTAAGCAGTTAGAAAGTTTCCTTGGCTTGGCCAGTTACTTTAGAAAATTCATCCCTAATTTCTCACTAATATCAAAGTCACTGACCGATTTAAAAAAGCAAAATCGAAAATTCATAATTTCTGATGAACATATGGCTGCATTCGACGTTCTTAAGAAAAGGTTAAGCGATAAACCCGTTTTAAATATTTCCAACCAGCATTATGAGACTGAAGTACATACGGACGCATCCATGGCAGGATATGGAGCCGTCTTATTACAGAAATCTCCCGACGATGATCAGCTTCACCCAGTATATTTTATGAGCAAGAAGACTACAGACGCCGAAAGGAAATATTCCAGTTACGAACTCGAAATATTAGCAGTGATAGAAGCTCTAAAAAAGTTTAAAGTATATCTTTTGGGCTTACATTTTAAATTAATCACGGACTGTAACGCATTTACAAAGACGCTAGAGAAAAGGGACTTGTGCACCAGAGTAGCTAGATGGGTATTGTTTCTGGAAGAGTATGATTACGTCGTTGAACATAGATCTGGAACTCAGATGAAGCACGTAGATGCCTTAAGTCGCTATCCAATCATGATGATCAAAGAAGATGGAATCCTAATTAATATAAAGCAAGCACAGATGCAAGACGTCGAACTAAAGACAATTAAAACTGTTCTCGAAAAAAAATCAACGTACAACGGGTATTACTGCAAAGAAGACATCTTGTACAGACAAGTAGACGGGAACGAACTCTTCGTGATTCCTAAAGGTATGCAACGAGAAATCATACGACAAGCTCAGGAAAAGGGTCTTTTTGCGATGAAGAAGACAGGAGAGCAAATTTGTAAAGATTATTTTATTCCGAAGCTAGACGAGAAAATTCAAAAACATATTGCAAATTGCGTTCATTGTGTCATCGGCAACCGTAAAATGGGAAAACAAGAAGGTGAGCTGAACTCAATCAGTAAAGGAGATATCCCACTCCAAACATACCATATTGATTTTCTAGGACCGCTAGAATCAACTAGTAAGCAGTACAAACATATTTTCGCAGTTATCGACGCTTTCACCAAATTTTGTTGGCTTTACCCCACAAAATCGACGACAGCTAAGGAGGCCATAAGCAAGCTGCAGGTTCAAGGCGCTGTATTTGGAAATCCATCACAAATCGTTTCAGACAGGGGTTCTGCATTCACATCCGAAGACTTCCAGAAATATTGCGATGATGAGAACATTAAACTACATAAAATAACGACTGGTCTGCCCCGTGCTAACGGACAGGTCGAGAGACTCAACAGTATAATTGTTAGCGTACTGTCAAAACTGAGTATCAACGATGCGACAAAATGGTATCAACATGTAGCGAAGGTTCAACAAATTATTAATTCAACCTTCAGCCGCAGTACTCGCTGGACGCCTTTTGAGTTACTTGTAGACGTAAAAATGAACACAAAAAATGACTTAAACGTTAAAACCCTGATCGAAGAAGAAATTGCAGCTAAGTTTGACGAACAACGAGACGAAAAAGGCAGCAAGCCAAGCAACACATCCTGAACATCCAAGCTGAAAACCAACGAACATTTAATCTTCGACGTAAAAAGCCAAATCGCTACAAGATAGGTGATCTTGTCGCAATCAAGAGAACGCAGTTTGGAGGTGGGCTAAAGTTAAAAGCCAAATTCTTGGGGCCCTATCAGATCAGCAAAGTCAAGCCATGTAACACCTATGATGTTGTCAAAGTTGGATACGATGAAGGACCGAAGCGTACCACAACCTGTGCTGAGTACATGAAGCCGTCGCCCAAATATCTCGAATCAGATGATGAGGTGGAAGTATTCGGGTCGAATACTCATCAGGATGGCCGAATTGTGGGAGTGAGCGAGACAGGATAAACTCTGTCGACTGAGAGGGCGTCAGAGTTTGATGCATGCGCTCGCTGTCGTGAGAGGGCAGTTGAAAAAGGACGCAGACGTTAAAGACACATAAAGACGCGTAAAGACGAATTTAAACATTTAATTAATTTTTAACAATTTAACAACATTCAACAACATTTAAATAAACTATACAAATAAAATTTCATTAAACAACAATTAAATATAAAAAAACAACTAAATTCTTTTATTTAAAAAGGAAAACTCTACATTAATGTCGTTCTTGACGAAGTTTATTTGTTCAAACCCATTCGATAGCAAGAATAATATTACAAAAGAGTCTATTTCAGATTTAACATTCAATGGCACACGCTTTTTCCCTTCCAAAGACCATAAAATATTACACATGTTCAAATCACCTAATACAATAACCTGTCGATAAGAGTTTAACCTATTAACAAAAAAATTAATATTATCTATGTGTTTTTGGTATATACTTAAATCACTATTTGGTGGAATATATGATAACAAAAAGAAGATAGATTTAGACCCCTCAAAATTAACTTGAACACAAATTTGCTCAACATTACCATCAACTACTGGCAAAGATAATAATTTACAATTAAAAAAAGCCTTAATAGCTAGAAATACTCCTCCCCCCTTACACGTCCTGTAGAAATCGGACATCGATCGCATCGGTGAACAATATAGTGTTCATCAAAAAATTCTGCATTTGTTATATCGCTGTGCAGCCACGTTTCGGTTATGGCTACAAAATCGTATTCGTGCAGAGACAATGATCTCAGGAACTGCGAAGATAGTTCGCATACCACTCGCATTTTGATAGCAAAGCGAGTATTTAGCCGAAGAGCTATGGTGAACCGGTAAGAGAGTAGATGTAAGCTTCTGTAATGCAGGCTGACGTGCAACGCTTTGAGACTGTGAAGAATGCAGTGCTAACGAGATATCACATTTCCCCCTTCCGTCTGTAAAAAAGAAGAAGTGAACGGCCGAACACGTATATTAACAGGCCACAGCTCCGAGTTATAGACTTTCTCATAGTCGCTACTTGCTATTCCTACTTTAAAGTTTACTCTTCTTAATGTTGCTTCATCCACACCTCTTTTAATAAGGCGAAAGCATTTAATATCACTCTTAAGTATATTGGTATTTGAAGCAATATAATCGCTCACGCTATCAGCAGTGACCGATGGCTTGAATGAAGAGAGATGCAGAAATTTAAAGGGAACAGACACGTCGAGCTCATTGTTTGAATTGCTACCAACAATGCCATTAAGTATATCGCTATCTTTGTTTGTTATTTCCTTTCTACTGCGCATCGTAATCCACCCAGTAGTTGAAGGCCCTGATCACGGAGCAGTTGAAATATCATTTACATCGCCCAAGACATTTTCAGCAGCGGCATCAGCATAAGAGAGCCCCCTGCGCGAAACAGCAGATGGGGACACATCAATAGTGGCAGCAGGCAAAAACGGCGGAGATTGAATATCAGCAGCAACAGTCCCTTGCTCCACTTCTAGGTCCCTTGTTGGTTGTGAGGAAATAAGTTTTGGATAACATAGGCTAGTTGGCATAACATAGTTGAAAAGCCTTCTGTTCGTGAATGAATTGCAACATTTACTTTTGAACTTGAGATTCCAGTTTGTTGCCGATTCCTTCAATGGATAGTTGGGACCTTGTAGTGGTTAATGATAATTTGTTGACGAACCGCTGTGTCACAATGTTGATTTGAAAACCGGAATCAAGTATTGCATTTATTTCGCAGATCTGTCCATTGTTTGCCACAACTCGAATTTTTGCTGTTGCCAAAAGTACATATTGATTGTTTTTAATTCCATGATTAGTTGCTGCCACAATTACAGGTGAACTTTTACTCTTTTCTTTTTGTAGGTCTTTTACTTCATAACTTGATCCATTTGATGAGGATACTTGTTGCTCAAGATGAATTAATGAATTCTGTTTTTTTTTAACACTTGGGACAGTGTCGCCATACACATTGTCCTGCTGCATGACCTGGCTTTAGGCAATTCAGGCATAGTTTGTGTTTTTGCACAAATTTTATCCGATCCTGCACCTTGAGGTTGAGCAAGTTGTCACATGCGAACAGCGGATGAGATTTCTTTCCACATGACAAACAGAGCTTGATGTCCATTTGTGCAGCTGATGTTGTGAAAACTTTTATTGGTTGCTTTGGTTTTTCTCGATGCCCAATAGTTTTCATTGTTTGGAATTGTAACTCAAGCAAAGGTAACAATTCTGATATTTTGGGAATGTCCTTTGTCCTCACAATCGATTGTTCATATTGTTCATATTTGTTTTTATTAAAATGTGAATCAGTAACGGATCCTATGAATTCGTCTCGATGCGTTAGTTATTTAAAGCAAGTAGGCATTCTCGTGTTGTGTCATGCAGGTGTTTGACTGCTGTTATGTTTGAAGTGCCGGATGGTTGATTTACCAATTTCTTTATAAGTGTTGATGTCAACACTCTTTTGTTGTTGTAGCGCACTTCTAGTAGCTTCCATGCTGTGGCATAGTTTTCATCAGACTGATAAAACTTGAAGCTTCCCCAGCGTTTTAAGATGCCACATTTTTTCCACATTTGATAATGATTGCTTATGAAATAATTCTGTGAACAAGTCATAGAATAGGATCCACTTTATGAAGTCTCCATCAAATGTTGGACTTTTTACCTTTGGAATTGGCAAAGTGCTTCTTGTATGTTGAGCCGCCGTCTGATGAGATGGTTGGTTGAGCATTAAAGTTATTTCTGTTGTTTTCAGATGAACTTCTTGCTCAAGTGATTGAAATTTTTCTGTATTATAGCCTAATGCTATTGGATCGGAGTGTTAAAATATATATAAAATTGGTAAATTGCTACAAATCGAAAGAATGAACACTAGCTACGCTAACAAATTTAGAATAAAGTTAGGAAAAACAACCAGATGACAACAAATTCCGTATCCTGGGGGTCAAACTTAAGTCTACCATGTGTCATGTTACATAACTTGAACAAACACACTATAGAGAAAAAGATTGTTACCCATAATACCGTTTTCATATGATATCTAACCAGATCGCCGACGTAACTGAGACAATTTCTTAGAATTGAACTTAGGTTTTTTGACTTAGGAAATCTATGTCAGTTATATAAGAACAATACAAAAGTTAAAAAACCAAATAATATCTCAATGACATCAAATTCCCTTTGAAATAATACAAATGACACAAAAGATTAAATCTTCCAACTTCAACCTTTATTATTGTATTTTATTAAAGACAGTTTAACCAACACACAAAAATAGACTGAACCCCTTAAAACTAATGTAGGCAATATTTATAAGAACGTTTGCTCAAAGAGAAAAATTAACAATAACAATATATAAATAAAAAATTGGTTAACATAAAATTGCTACATTGCACTATAAGAACGGAGTTCATGACCGTAGGTTGTTGCACTTAAAATCGTGTTCCAATTTTGTTAAAACTGCATTTTAGCTGATTCATTAATAATAAACGAATGATGAATTGAATGTCGTTGCTCTAGAATTATGCTGGTGTCAACAAACTTCGTTCTTATGTGCAGTTAATTTAATAAACAAAGGTTGTTTTGTTTATTTAGTGTTTTTTTTTGTTTGTTTATATGTGCATATGTAATTTTATAATTTATTGTGTGTATAAATGTATATATGTTGTGTTTATAAACAAGAATGTTTAATGTGTTGAAGTCTAAATTTAAATATATAGGGCCCCTTAAGAAAATAAAAGCCTTTTTATAACATGTTATTGCTAATTGTATTTGAAGAGGGATATTTTTACAAATAAAGTTTTCGAGGTTATCCCTTTACGCTGACATCTGTTACTTTTTCATTGCGTTATATACGAATAAACTATGGTTCACAAATTTTATAACTTTTTTGTAATTATTTAATACAATTTTTATGATGGTTTTACTTTTATTTAAAGTTTTTTTATATTTAATACTCATAACAAGAAACTGCAAAAACTTAACACGACCAGAAAAAAGCTATGAAAAAACATGTAAATCTGTTAATAATTTACCATAAATGAAAAGACTAAATTGAAAAAACTACCGAAAAAATCCTTGAATAATCGTGAAACACGTTAAGTTGCTACGTTTTGCACAACCTATCTAAAATATACTTTTGGAGTATGTTTTGGTTTCGGTTACAGTTAATAAAACAAAACTGTTTCGAATTTTTTATATTTCATAAGATTACTACTTAAACTTGAAAAAAACTTAATTCTTAATCAATTTAAGGTCATTAAAATTAATGACATCCTTCAAAGGTAAAGACAGAGTTGCTTAGGTACTGCACAATTCTGTATTTTGTGTGTGAAAGTGTACAAACCGCGAGTAATTTTATGTATTTGGGTATGTCAGTTTTGCTGTTAGGATGCGATATAAACGTATTTATTTTTTTTCACTTACTATTGTTCCACACTTTCAATTTTGTCATAATACATCTCTAAAACAGCGATGGGCACACACATACTATCCCATTCTTTGATTGTGTGTAAAGCAGAGAAAAACGAAGATTAATTTTAAGTATTTTCTCGCTATATTTTAAAAAATTGCGCAAAGAGATGTTATTTCAACAAATGATGAAAAGCAACTGACTTGATTTGCTGCCAAAATAAAAACAAAGCAACAGTCGAATGCACACGATCGTAAGCCACCCGAAATATCTTACACTGTTCATGTGTCGACGTCGTGCAAGCTGCATTTTGCTTCCAATCCCATGGGATTGGAAATTTAATTTGTGCCCTTCTCTGCTCTAAAGTATATCCAGTCTTTTTGTGGAAACGTACTGAGATAATAATCTATATAAAAAAGAATCAAATGTCGTTCGTTGGTAATTGCATTAGTTGAGATCGACTGGACCGATTTGGATACTTTTTTTTTAAATCTTCGTCGTAGTCCAACTTAGGTTTTTGCGGAAAGAAAAATTTACCACGCCCAATTTGACGCCCACTTTTTTCGATTTATCTAAAATCGGAAAACGGCTGCACCGATTTGGCTAATTATTTTTTTAAATGTTCTTAGTAATCCAATTTTAGTTCTTACGGAAAGAAAAATTGACTACGCCCACTTTTTTTGATTTATCTTAAATCGGAAAACGGCTACACTGATTTGGCTAATTCTTTTTTTAAATGTTCGTAGTAATCCAATTTAAGTTTTTCCTGAAAGAAAAATTGACCACGCCCACTTTTGCGCCCACTGTTTTGATATATATATCTAAAATCGCAGAACGTCTTGGCTGGTTTGGCTAATTTTTTTTTAAATGTTTGTAACAGTCTACAAAAGTTTTTTACATAAAGAAAAATTGCCCACTTCCAAGTTATTATACTTGGAATCAATAGCTATTATATTTGACTATAGTCAAAGAAATTTCAACGGCGGAAACAAGGAAATCGAGTTCCAGGTTACCCCAATGTATTTTCCACCGACTCATTAGGTCGCATTTATACAGTCCATCCAAGAAACGATGAGTGCTTCTATCTACGTTTGCTGTTAGTCAACGTTCGTGGCCCAACATCATTCCAAGATTTGTGAACTATAAAAGGTGAACTATGTGACACATATAGAGAAGCGTGTCAACGTTTGCGATTGTTAGAAAATGACACTCATTGGATATACACCCTCGGAGATGCTGTGCTTTCGTCAAATCCTCTTCAAATTCGAACACTGTTTTCGATAATTATCTCGACATGCTTCCCATCCAAACCAACTGATTTGTGGAACAAATACAAAGATGCCATGTGTGATGATATTTTGCATCAGATGCGTATTAGAACATCAAATCCGAATTTGCAACTTAGCGAGGAAATTTACAACGAGGCTTTGATATTAATTGAGGACATGTGCTTGATGATGTCGAACAAGGCATTATGAGACTTAGGCATGACAGCTCCCAATCGTCCGATGCACGACGCATTCAATCAAGAGTTGCGACGCGAAAAGCAATATGATTGCGATGCCTTGAGGGAATAAGTTCGAAAGAGCGTTCCACTGTTGAATCGACAGCAAAAATATGCGTATAACACTCTTATGAAAGTTGTGAACGATGGAACTGGAACTAGAATTTTTTGCTCGCGTTGATTTTGACAGCGATAGCTCGCAGAATGATATTGCACTTGCTTTTGCTTCATCAGGAATTGCAGCTACGTTGGAAGGCGGTCAAACTGCTCATTCAGCACTCAAGTCGCCATTGAATATGCAAATCAATGAAAATCCAACATACAACATTTCCAAGAACAGTGCGATGGCCAAAGTTTTTCAACAAAGCAAACGTTTGGGATCGTTTGGGATCGTTTGGGATGAGTGTACAATGGCGCATAAAAAGTCTTTGGAGGCATTAGACAAAACGATGCAAGATTTACGAAACAATCACAACCAGTTTGGTGGTGCGATGATTCTGTTGGCAAGTGATTTTCGTCAAACATTGCCAGTGATTCCACGATCAACTCCAGTCGATGAACTTAATGCGTGTTTGAAGTCGTCCGTTTTGTGGAAACACGTCAAGAAACTCAAATTGACTGTGAACATGTGTGTCGAGCTGCAGAACGATTAATCTAGAGAAGTATTTTCAAAACAATTGCTGGACATTGGCAACGGCAAAATCCCAGTTGACATTTCGACCGACTGTATTCAATTTTCCGTCGCTTTCTGCCAGTTTACCCAATCAAAATCCGAACTCATCCGAAAGGTTTTTCCAAACATTGCACAATATTTCAAAAATCATGATTGGTTGAGCGAAAGTGCTATATTGGCTGCGAAAAACATTGATGTCGACGAATTGAATTTTAAGATTCAATCTGAAATAGCTGTCGAATTGATGACGTTCAAATCGGTGGATTCTGTTACTTCCCAAGATGATGTCGTCAACTATCCAACAGAGTTTTTAAACTCGCTGGAATTACCCGGATTACCGCCTCGCAATCTCAACTGAATGTCGGTTCGGTAATCATAATGTTACGAAATATAAACCAACCACGTCTTTGTAATGGCACCCGGCTTGAAAATCCATGCTTCTCAAATGGTCAATTGCCACCATAAACACCATCAGCATTATTTGTTTTCATTATTTGTGTTGCATTATTTTGAAGTGGAATGCAAATACAATCAAAACACATAAATTATAATTTATATTCTAAAAAAAACGTCACAAAATACGCAAATTCTGTGATATATACGTTTGTTTACTGATTTATACACTGTTTGTGCATAAAGTACTTATAAACAATTAATATAAACAGTTTTGTGTGAACAAAGTTTTCAAAAAAACAAAAGACCCGCGCAAAATTAACTATACCCGAAGTGCAGAACACTGATTTGTGAGTGCATTTGGTGAGTGTGTATTGAACCACTCTCACTTAGGTAAACAAATAAACTTAAATCAAAGGCTACTGCTTTAATTGCTAAATTAAAAAGCTAAAATCTAAATCATTAAATATGCCTTGTGTATGTTCAACGAAGATCGAGCGTCATGACGAAAAGATAAAGTGTGTAAAATGCGATGAGTATTTCCACTGTCATTGCGTTAATTTAAAAAAAAGTGACTTAGAATTCATGAAAGTTAACAAACAATTCTACAAGTGTAATGCCTGTCTATCGGCTCGGCGCTCATCTCTCCACTCGCCACCTATTGCCACTACTAAGCCGTTGATAATACACGCAAACAGCATCTACTCCTACATCTACTAACTCACGCGAAGAACAAACTTGTCAACTCGAAAGCAGCGAGCTTTCAGCAACATTTCAAAATGATTCTAACTCAAATTTCTCCATTGTTAAGTTGATAGAGAACCAGAACAAAATGATGGATGCTCGATTTGCCAAGCAGAGCGAACAAATCACTTCACAGATCAATCTTAAACTCACCACTGCTATCCAGGAAAGTGAGAAACGCATATTAGACGAGCTGCGCCGCAACGTTACGGAATTAAAAAAAGACTTGAACGACGTCACTGCAAGAGTTACTCTACTTGAAAAAAATTCAGCTGACGTTGTTGCTCTCAAGGCTAAGATTGATGCTCTCAAAGCTCAGCTCGCAAAGCAAGAGAATTCCTCTGTCGCTCCCTCTGACGCTGGTCTCCAATCGAATCAACCAATTTACATAAACGAAAGCTTAACAAAAACAAATTATGCCATCTTACAATCTGCTTTACATTACAAAAGAAAAAAACAAATAGCGGCAGTTTTTAGTCTCCGTGGTTTAGTCTTCATTAAACTTGTAGAGGGCAGCAAAGCAGAATGTGTGGAAAGTATGCTAAACTTAGATGCTCTCGTTGGCTCTGTCCCCAAAAACAACAATAGCTCCCCGACTGCAGATCATAGCAACAATTACAGCAGCCAATATCGTAATGAGAATAATCTTTTTCGTGACTCTCAACACTAATGTTACTACTATTTATCTCATATTATGTGCATGCCTGTTAATGAACAATGTTATGATTGCCACCTATCAACAATTTTGCTCTCATTCTGAGGAACTATGCTTTTTTATATTATGTTGCGTTAAGTCTCTTTGCTTAAACTACTATTTTAAATTTTATCTTATACCTAAATTTTCTTATTTTATTTTGGATTTAAGAAGTTCTACACATGATTCACTGCGAATTTTATTGTTATTTTTGAAAATTGCAAGCGTTGGTTTGCGTTCATATTGTAATGGGTGCTGGGGGTAATGAAATTTTCAGTTCCAAAGACTATCATCTCGTTCGAATACTCTCAAAACAACGTAGTGGTCTTAAGGTATGTCACATAAATGCGCAAAGCTTAGTACATTAAATGGATGAGCTTAGGTATATCTTCGAGGGTTCTGATGTCGATATAATCTGCATATCTGAGACATGGTTTAACTCGGAAATGCGCAATGCATTAGGCATGCAGGTGGAGTTGCAATTTATGTGCGAAACAATATTACATGCGAGCTTGAATGTAAATCTTCTGCTGATAGTGCGGTTGAGTATGTGTTTAACTCCTTAACAAATAGTAATAAAAAAATGCTTGTTAGTTGTGCTTATCGCCCTAATCGAACTGTGGATACCTCATCACTTTTGAGTTCTACTGAACATATATCGTGTTCTTTTTCGAACATCATCATCGCCGGTGACTTCAACAGCAAATTGCTGTTGGAAAATCACTTAACGGGTGATATGCAGTACTTAGGTCTTTATCCAGTTAATAGTTCTACACCTACGCATTTTACTAACTCAAGTGATACCCTAATAGATATCTTTTTTGTTAATGACAAAAATAAAACTCTCCTGTATGATCAACTGGCTGTACCTATGTTTTCAAAACACGATCTAATATTTTAAGCCTATAATTTTCAATTTAAAGTCACTTTAACTTCGTTTAGTTTCCGAAACTTTAAGCAAATTAACTTCCATCAACTCAGACAAGAAGTGCTTAGGATCAACTGGCGTTCTATTTATGGTATGTCATCGGTCGATGATCAAGTAAATTTCTTGCAACATAATTTAAATAAACTATTTGATGAACATGTTCAACTTGATGATCATGATCAACTAAAAGCCTTAAATTAAGAAAAAAACCCTGGTTCAATAGCTCAATACAAAGACTCATAGTTAAGCGTAACGTTGCGTACAAACGATGGAAGCGGTTCAAAACACCCGAACTTTAGGCAGAATTCAAACGATTGAGGAAAAATGTAGGCACTGCAATGCAACAAGCAAAAACTAGTTATTATAGTGAAAGATTTGGAAATGCAGTCGGAAGTAAGAAAACGTGGTGTGAAATCCGGGAGATAGGTATTGCTGGAGATACAGCTGGTAAATGTGATGTTATGGATGTAAATGACTAAACCAGAAATTCGTAAATATCCCTACGCCGGTTGTTACAAACAACTTTTACGCTGATGTCGCTGCTACTAGCTGTGCCCACAATCCAAGCGTCCGCTTTTCGTTTCACTGCGTTGACCAATGTGAAGTTCTTCAAAGCTTCTTAGCATTGGTTGTTGAATGCTATTGGTTTCGATGAAATACCCTGTATTTTTAAAATCACTCCTTCCCATTCTTTTGCCTTTTATAACTCACACTATAAATACAGCAATAACTACCTCCACTTTTCCAAACAGCTGGCAGAAAGCTAAAATAATTCCGGTTCCAAAATCATGTTAGGAATATCGTCCGATTGCTATTTTACCCTATCAGTCCAAGGCCCTGGAAATACTGCTCTCTCAACAAATAAAAGATTTTATTTACAAATATGACCTTCTCACTGATAGACAGTACAGGTTTAGAGCTAAACGTAGTTGTGTTACCGCGCTTATTGATGTGACCGAGGACATCCGACCACACTATCCTATACACCAAATTACGAAATCTTTTTAATTTTTCATCAACAGCAGCAAACTTACTGCAGTCTTATTTGTCTAACAGATCGCAAGCAGTATGTGCAAACTCGCTCACATCTGAATTTTTGCCTGTTAAAAGAGGAGTTCCTCAGGGATCAGTCCTTGGCCCTCTCCTATTCTCGATATACATCAATGACCTTCCCAAGATTTTAAAAAATTGTAAAATTCATATGTATGCGGATGATGTGCAGGTATATACAACTTGTAGTCGTGATTGTGTATCTAACTGCATATCAGGTGTTAACGAAGATTTATCTCGCATTTATAAGTGGGCATATGAAAACGGTTTATGCCTTAATCCAAACAAATCTAAATGCTTAGTTGTAACTAAAAAACTGATGGACATTGCGCATTTTCCAAGTATTATGCTAAACGGTTGTTCAATTGAATTTGTAGATTCTACTAAAAATCTGGGCGTTACTTTCAATATAACTTTGTCATGGAGTACACACATTAAATGTACAGTTGGCAAGGTTTATGGAATGTTGCGTGTACTTTATGTAACTCAATCTTTCACTCCTCTGAGAATTAGACTACTGCTAGCAAAGTCGTATCTTTTACCCACTCTTCTTTACGGATGTGAGTTATTTGCCAATTGCAATTATGCTTGCAAGAATAAAATGAATGTGTTATTCAATAACATCGGAAGATACGTGTTTCGATTGAATCGTAGAGATCATGTTTCCAGTTATGCCGGAAAAATCTGCAACATGACCTTTGAGGATGTACTGAAGTTTAGATGTCTGCTACTGCTGCAAAAGGTGATATATTCTGGTGAGCCCGCAAATTTACGTGGTAGATTGTTATTCTCGCGATCGAATCGGGTAAATACTTTAATTCAATTTCGGCATTTTTGTTTAACTTCTGAAAGGCAATTCTTTATCTACGCTATACGTCTTTGGAACTCCATACCCAATGAACTTAGATCAGTTTCCAACGTTTTGCAATTTAAAAACAAATTGTTTCTTTATTTCTCCTCACTGCAATAAATGTAAAATATATATCAGATAGTTTTAAGCAAGTAAATAACATTATTTCCTTAGGCTATTATTTCTTCTTTTCTTTATTTTGATAATTTTTCTATTATTTGTGTACTTTTTAATATTAAACCCTAGTGCGACAGGAAAATTTTAATTTAATTTGCTGGCCGAATACTTTTTAATAAATTACGAATTTGTACTTTTAAAAAATAATAAATAAATAAATAATATATATTAATTCGTAACTTTAGCTTTTAAGTTATATATTTTTTCATATGCTTAAATTTTATATACGAAGCTAATATTTTAATTATAAGGTTTTTATTTAAGAATCTTGTTGTATTAGCATACTCAACTAAATAAATGAAATGAAATGAAATGAAATGATAACAAAACAAAAAATGTCGTGTATCATAGAGCATTGCAATGAACGAAATTATGTTATCACAGCAATCGAAAAAATATTTCTTTTTTTTTAATTGGTTTCCTGACCAGAGATCTTTCAATCAAAATGTAAGAAGATTCATTGTACTTATTTTCAAATCAAATGTAAATCAAACATACCCCAAACCATAGCTGTTAAATAATGATTAGTAACCGTATTCATTAGTAATTAGATTATTTTTATTACAAATTTGAAATAATTGATTAAGTACGATTCTTTTCTGTTTGGCTCAGTAATCAAGCGATTACGATTACAAATAATCAAATAATATTCACGATTACTTGAAATTACGAAAATAATCAAAAAAAATCAAAAGTAATCCACAAAAAAAAGTTCGATTATTTTTAAAGATTACTTTTGATTATTTTAAGAATTTTCGATTCTTAGCCTCAAATTCTTAAAATAATCAAAAGGAATCAAAAATAATCTTTAAAAGTAATCTGATTATTTTTGCTGATTACTTTTGACTCTTTTTGATTATATTCGTAATTTAAAGTAGTCGTGATTATAATTTGATTATCTGTAATCGTAATCAATTACTAATCAAAAACTTTTTACCTAAGGATTATATAATGATTATAATTCTTTTTGAAATATAATCTTATTGATTACTAATCGTAATCGAAATTTATCAACTATGCCCCAAACCTATATGAATAAAAATTATCATTAAAAAAAACGTATTTTCCCCCTTTTTTAACTATTTTTTACACATTTGCAACATTTTTTTTGAATTCACAAAACAAACACAAATTTTTTTTAATTAGGACAAGACAACGTCTGTCGGGTCAGCAATCAAAAATAAAAATATACCTTATTTCAGCTGCGGTTAACGGTATTTGAACAATATTTACTACCAATCGTCGGCAACGCTTTTCTAAGTGAGACAATCTAAATTTACAAATGCATATTTTTCACATTTTTGTTGAAAATTAAACATAGGACAGTTTCAACTTTTACACACCAGTTGTGTAAATCATTAAACATTTTGTATGTATTATTCAACAAAAAATGTTTAAAAATGTGGATGTGTAAATTTAGACCCTTTAAGTCAGAAAAGCGTTGCCAACGAATTTCGTCGTAAAATTAAACAGAAATAGTTAAGAGTGTACCATTCTTCTTCTAAATATCAATCCGCTACGACATTGCAACGGAACCACATTTCAGTGAAAATAAAAATTGAAGGCAAAACAACGTTTGCCGGGTCAGCTAGTGAGATAATAATGTTGCCGAAATTTTTTCCACTTATGCAATTTAGATTCTTGGGAAATTCTAAAAATTTTCCAAAAAGTATTTCCGCGTTATTTTTTGACAACGTAGCGTCGCGACTCCTCGAACATTTTATTTTGTTTGCTCATCGTACTTTGAAGACGATGTCATACTAAACAGTGTCAAAAATTAAAAAAAAATGTCATCATCCTAAAATTTCGTGCTACAGCAAATATTAACAATTGTAATCTACAAGTCTGCAGCAGATATCGCATGATGAGCTTATTTTTACGAGATAATGGGAGGAATTAATAAAAACTGAGTGAGCGAGTGGAGTGGAGTGCTTGAGTGTACGTTTTGAGGTTGCGATGTTAGTTGAGCAGAGTGTGAAATCCGTATTAAATAAACTCCACTTCACGCGGAGGGCAAAAAAACATCGCTTGAGGGTTCACTCATGACAGTAGCTTTGTTTAACGTGTGAAACAGTATAAGGCGTTTTCGTTTATTTGATGAGAGCAGAACAAAGACTGTCAAACAATTTGTTAGCGATCTCAATACGACTCTTCGTGCTCTTTATTAAACGTTAGAGCACGAAAAGCACATACCAGAGTTCTATCTGCCGGACTTTTGAAAGGAATGGAAACAAATAATCGTCAACAAAAATAAAGGAAAAGAATATAAATAACATGCAAAATATAAAATTGTGCAAAAAATATTTAATTTTAAATAATTGTAAATAATAATATTACACAAAATATTCCTAAATGACAGCTGAGACTTTTGATGCACGGTTAATTTTTTTGATTATTCAGAGTGCTCTGAAAGAACACAGAGTAGAGATTTTTTGGAATGTATTTAGTGTGCTCTCATCTGCTCTCATCTAATGTTGTGACCGACGATTCCCCTTTCACTTGTCAAGCATTTTATATAAATATGTTTTTTTATATATCAGAAAAATTTGTGAAGTTTACAAATATGTCAAGATTTCATTGTAACTGCTTGACAGGCACATAAGAATGTGTCAAGCTACATTTCATTGACAATAAAATGGAAAGCTCAAGTGATAGTGATAATTAATTAAAAATTAATTGAAGATGTCGGAGAACTTTTGACCAACGGATAAATAAGGATTTAATTCGGAAAAATTCCAAGTTGCAAAAGCTTCAGCGGAACATATATTACTTACAATTAGGGATGACTTAGAGCATCCAAAGGTATAAAACAAAGTTTTATAAAAGTCAAAATTTTATAAAACAATGAATAATCAGTCAACTGCGACGAGTTTGAAGAATTTTCACCTGCCAATTTTTATAAAATTTTGTGCATTCCATATTCGTCTTTTTCATCGGAATCAAATAAAAAATACAGCAAAGAGGCTATTTATTTGAAATTACACCAAAAAACAAGTATTTAAAAAGCTTTTAATGTAAAATAAATGGCAAATATGAAATTTGTAAATATGAATTTGTATTGAACAAAACTGTTGTTTTTGTATTGAGGGATCTCAGTTTTTATTAATATGAAATAAACAAAAACTGAGTGTACTGGAGTGTGCGATGTTTATTCTGAGGGAACACTCAACGTCAAAAAAACATGAGTGGAGTGGAGTTGAGTTATTTTTATTAATATGCTTTATTCATACCGATCAGAGTAAACTCGAGTGAAGCTGAGTTCACTCCACTCCACTCTTTTTATTAATTTGTCCCAATAGAGTATATCGATAACGATGAATAGACGTAATGGATGGTGTTAAATTCCTAAATGTTATGAAAATATTATGATAGATATTTATCATCATACGTTCATTTCTGTCGCATTCCCTTTTCAAAATTTTTGATAGGAACCAGCGGCGTACCAAGAGGTTAAGCCGCCCGGGGTGGATTCACAATTTGCCCCCCCTCTCATATACAATATACGAAACACATCCTTGATATTAATATAGGGTTTTGTAGTCATTGTTTTCAAACATACGTTTAGTAGCTTTAACGAAAATCTTTAGAACATATTCTTTTATTGTTCTCAGTTATATAAAAAAATTCTAATACATATATCATCAACCTTATTGTAATACGACGTAAGTTCTGAGTGTTCAAAAGGCGAAGAAAACTAATACTTCCATCACTTATTGATTCCTGATTTAAGGCTCGACTGAACTGTTTCTTGAAAAATTCAAAAGCCTATAAAGAGCTTGTGCTCCACTCTATTTTACTCGCATCATCTGGAATGCCAAAAGAAAATATGAAAAAAAAGCTTATACAATTTGGCTTGGCTACCTTCAATGTTTGTACAAGGTGGCGCAAAATTAATCACCCTTTTTGTCAATGAACAAAAATCTTCGTTTCCGGGACACTGAATTTCCGCGTGTGATGCACGAAAAGCCATTACATCAACCGAAGACACTGTGTCGTGCGGCGTTCACGCGAGAGGAGTGATTGGGCCGTAAGTTTTTTAGGAACCCATCAGCAACACATTCACTCTTACTGGCGAACGCTACAAGGCCATAAAAACAACTTCTTACTGCCGTCATGGGATGAGCGGGGCTTGGTTAACATGTTGTTTCAACAGGACGGTGCAACCGTACAGTCATCAGCAGTCACAATAGATTTGGCGTGGCCAGCAAGGTCAACCGATTTAACCATCCCAGACTTCTTTACTTGAGACTACTTGAAGTCGCGGTTTTATGCAAACACGCTACAGGGCCATGATAAGTAACTTCTTACTGCCGTAATGGGATGAGCGGGACTTGGTTAACATGTGGTTTCAACTGGACGGTGCAAATGTACACTCAACAGCAGTCACAATAGATTTGGCGTGGCCATCAAGAGCAACCGATTAAACCATCCCAGACTTCTTTCTTTGGGGCTACTTGAAGTCGCGGTCTTATACAAACAAGCCTTACACAATCGCAAACCTTAATATTCGGCAGGAATGCGAATAGTAATCACCGGAAATCTATAGGGAAGTCATGAAAAATGCGACAAAACGGACACAAATGTGTATCAACACATGCGGCAGCCACTTGACGGATATCACGTTTTCCACATAACACAACAATTTTAATGATTAAAATAAAGATTTCTATCACTCAAAATAAGTTATTTTTATTTCGTACAAAAAGTTATTCAAAATTAAAATTGAATAATTAATTTTGCACCACCATGTATGTCACACTCTTCATCGCTGTGTGACTTTTTCTAAAACACTTTTTGAACTATGTTCTCGATTAAGGTTTTTCAGCAAAGAACCTTCAATAATTTTAATTCCTTTATCTCTTGATTTTAAAAATGTTTTACACTTATTAATTACTATGTAAAATTATTAATTTAGCTTCAATGTCGCCCGGGTGGAGCGACCAGCCTGCGGATGAAATGAACTATTCTAAAAAATCTAGGGAACCTGTTCGTCATTGAATTTAATTATAATATAATTTTTATAAATATATTGCAATGTTATAATGATAATAATCTAACTGATGTTTCTAATGTGTTCTCTCACTCAATAAATAAAATATTTTTATGTTGCATAGGGGCCACCACCGTATTCTCAGAATAACGAAAACCTTGATGTCACTGCTTCAAAAATATTTAAAGAAGATTATGGAAAACAATTGGCGATTGTAAATCGCGTTACGAAGCCTTTTTCTCTTGTTGCTCAAAAACAATATCAAATGTTTCAATACTTGGAGAAAAATGAAAAAGATTTAAATCAACAACAGCAACATCTTTTATATCGATTAAACAATCAATTTCGCCTTATGCAGCAACATCAAAATAGTCAGCGGCAACATGAACAACGCATTGAGTGCGGCCAGGAAAAAAATGATTTTAAGACTGAAATATATCCTCTCATAACTGAAACTTCAGAGATTCTGGATAATATTGGGCCTGATTTCACTGAATTAAATAAGGAAACTGATACCCGTGGTGATTTTGGTAGGTTTTGAATTGCATGTTTAATTAAAATATGAATTTGAACAACACAAACAAATAATACGAATATAATTAAGTTTATTCAAACCGTTTGTTAAATATTCATTGAAAACAAATTTTTGAAATTGTATAATTTTTATAATTTAATTTTTATAAATAAGTCTTATTTTTATATTTAAATTAAATGAAAAAAACACCTTAAGTTGATTTTGCATAATATTTTATTACATTAATTTAAAGCAATTACAATTTTAATACATTTCGATCAGCTGGCTGATTGCTTTAAATTGTAAATTGCTTTAAATTAATGAAATAAAATTGTATGCAAAATCAACTTAAGGTGTTTTTTTCATTAAATTTAAATATATAAATTTAAAGATTCCGGCTGTCTCGAAATGTTTTCATCCATAACTTTGTTATGTTGCACCGATTTCTATTTGAGGTATGTAGTTTGAATGAGGTTAGATAGGCAATTGTATTTTTGACTTAAAAAATTAATTAAAAAATTAGCATTTTTTGACCAATTTTTTTTTGGTCGAATATATAGTTAAAATTTGACATTAATTTTTTCAGTCAAAAATAATAGTTAAAAAATGACCTTTATTTTTCCGGTCAAAAATACAAGTTTAAATTTTACTTTGTTTTTTCGGTCAATTTTTTGAGTCCATAATAAAAGTTAAAATTTGAGTTTTATTTTTTCCATTAAAAATAAAGGTTTACAATTTGACAGTGATATCTTATATTAATAACTTACTTACCCGGCATACGTTGTTTTGCAGCCTAATTTTCTTGGCGTGCTTCTTTTAAAATCTAAAATAAAAAATTTCCGTAATTATATGGTTGGATTTTGGCGATTTTTCGCTGGTAATGATCTTTATTAATATTTTATTATTATACTGTGCAACAAAACTTTCTTAACAGGAACTAAACCACTTGAAGATGAAAACTAGAGGGGAAAAAATAATTTTCGGACACCTTGGTTACAGTTATCTTCTAATATATAAAATCAAAATGTTTGTCCCTCTGTCTGTCTGTCTGTCTGTTCCGTATAGGCTGGCGCACCGTTTATCCGATTGAGCTGCAATTTGAACACCGAGTACGTTTGATAGAGAGAAAGAACATAAGGGGTGCAAAAAAGTGGGCGCAAGTCTGTGGGGGTGGCACTCCATCATAACTTCTAAACGCCTGGACCGATTCCAATGAAATTTGGTATGAAGATTCAACTGCGCCCAAGATGAAACATAGGCTATACAAAATTCCTATAAAAGACTTCCAGAAGAGGGCGCTTTAAGTAGTGCGTTTTAAAGACATAATAACTCCTAAACACCTGCACCGATTTTAATAAAATTTGGTATGAACGTTCAACTCCACCCAAGATAAAACAAAATAAATAAAAAATTCCAAAGACTTCCGCAAGAGGGCACTTTAAGTAGGGCATTTGTAAGACTCAATAACTCTTAAACGTCTGGATCGATTTCAATGAAATTTGGTATGAACGTTCAACTGCACCCAAGATAAAACATAAAATATATAAAAAATTCCAAAGACTTCCGCAAGAGGGCGCTTTAAGTAGTGCATTTGTAAGACTCCATAACTCTTAAACGTCTGGACCGATTTCAATGAAATTTGGTGTGAAGGTGCGACTGCGCCCAAGATAACATATAGGCTATAAAAAATTCCAGACTTTCGTAAGAGGGCGCTTTAAGTGTGCGTTTTAAAGACTCAATAACTCCTAAACGCCTGAACCGATTTCAATGAAATTTGGTATGAAGGTGCGGCTGCGCCCAAGAAAACATATAGGCTATAAAAAATTCCAGACTTTCGTAAGAGGGCGCTTTAAGTGTGCGTTTTAAAGACTCAATAACTCCTAAACGCCTGAACTGATTTCAATGAAATTTGGTATGAACGTTCAACTGCACCCAAAATAAAACATTAAGTATATACAAAATTCCAAAAACTTTCAAAAAATTCCAAAGTCTTCCGCAAGAGGGTGTTTTAAGTAGTGTATTGTTAAGGCTCAATAACTCCTAAATGACTTGACCGATTTTACTAAAATTTGGTACGTCAAATAACTTGACCCTGCAACAGAATTGAGGCTATTTAAATTTCAGAAAACTTCCGTGAGAGGGTGCTTTATTCAATCAATTATTTTTGGCTCATTCACGTCAAAACGGATGAACTGATTTTGATGACACTTGGTAGGCATTTGTATCTGTTACTGAAATATATCCTATGCATTTAAAAGTTCTTTCGACAAAAAACAAGGAATGAGGCGAAGGCAAACGAAGTCTAGAACCAAAGACTAACGAAAAAAAAAGAGTTTAACGAATACGAACAGAAGCTATATAAAGATGAAAAAAAATCAACCGAACAGTATCGATCAAAACTGAAGTTGAACGAAGACAATCCACAAATCGAATCGATGCTTATAGGATTTTTTAAAATTGGAATTTTGTTGAGATAAAATTGCTTATTTAATGCATGCTAAGAAAAACTTGAAACGCATTTTTCTCGAAATGACTTTTTTCAAACTGGGTGAACATTTTCCTCAAAAACCAGACGTCAGATCGAGACGTTGAAGATGTCAATTTTTTTGTAATCATCTCATCAAAAAACGATAATTTATAAAACTTTAAAATTTAATTGATAATTTAAAAAAATGTTAAAATGAGAGCAGTTGTGAAAATTGTCCTTTTTCTGTGCTCGAGCCACAACCCCGAGTAACACCGGGTTACATCCGCTAGTTAGTTATAATAATAGTAATGGTTACAGTTATGATAAGTTAGCATTATTATCACTTATTACTGGTAAAATGATATAATTTGAGTGAATGATTTTGATAAGATGCCAAATGTATTAAAAAAATTAGCAATACCGTTTTAACATTTTTTAATTTCGTGTCGGTAAAATTGCATTAAATGAATTAATTTTAAATGCAAATTCTACGTAGCGTATGATGGTCATTTAACTAATACAAAATTATGAAAAAAATAATAATATCACAATTAATAAATTTAAACCGTATAGGAAAACACTCAATTTATATAAAAACTAACAATTTGCTACCTATCTAATTGAACTCGGAATCCAAGTTAAATTTTGTTTTCTCCAAAGGTAGCATTTTTAAAAATTCATAAAAAAACTTTACAAGCCAAAACGTCAAAAAGATTCTCTCAATTTTATTATTTTATGTCAGAAAAAAAAGTTGAAAAATGTAATGAAATTTATACTTGTGTTATGATTTGCAGCTTTTCACCAAAAAAATAAAAATCAAAATTCTTACTGTTGTTTGTGACCGAAAAAATACAAGTCAAATTGTAATTGTTATTTTTGACCGTAAAAATTAAAGTCAAATTTCAACTTTAATTTTTGACCGAAAAAAAAATTGGTCAAAAAATAACTATTATTTTTGAGTTTTTTTACAAAAGTCAAAGAAATAAAAAACTTTTAAGATTATTATTCCTAAGCTAGCAAGCATCGCGCTGCTATATTCAAATATCGAAAAGACAAATTCTTTCCGCCTGACTTTTTGAATTGAAATTTCGAAAATAACGGTTATTTTCGGTCCCTGAAAATATCTTCAATTTTGCCTTTTTGTTCTCACTAAAGTTTTTTTTAAGTTTGTTTTTATATAGAAGCATAATAATTACTGTACAATTTATTCAACACCATGTTATTACGCTTCTAACAAAGTTCGCAATATATAAATTGACTAAAAATTTACTCTAGCGTTCAATTTTGAAAATAAGCCTTTTTGGATTTGCACACAAAAAGTAAAAAATGTTTAGTTTCAGCAATACCATATAAACGCATCAGAAAACTTTAAGTTTGCCTACGAGTTTGTATAACCTTTCAAAATTGGATCTTCTTAAAAAAAAACACTTCTTTGAGTAAAAACATTTGAAGTTGTTTTTTTAAGTTTTTAGTTTTTAGATAAAAAAAAAAATTGGTCAAAATGGAGAAAAAAGTGAAATTGCTTAATTATTAAAAATTTGTAGATATGTTGTATCTGTAGGATAACATGATTTTCAAGTTTGAGGTATTTTTGAAAAGAAAATCAAAATTTGTTTTTTAAAAAAGTTCTCTCTGAATTTAAAAGTCAAATTTAATAAGCCATAAAAATAAGGATTTTCCCCAACTTTTCAAAAATTTTTATTAAGTTTGTTCAAATACCGTTTCAAATACGAAAGTCCTGGAGGGTGTTATTTTTGCAAATGTTTTTATTATTTGTGTACCCCAACGAATGCTTAGTAAGAGGAATTTTTCATATGTTATTTTATGTTATCAGTATTACCTTTTAAGTCAATTTAGCCATATCCATCTATCCGTCTGTCTGTCTGTTGACACGATTTTAACCGTAATTTTGAGGTTATTGTAATGAAATTTGATTGTAAGCTTTTATTGTAAAAATAAGATCAAGTTCGCAAATGTGTGATGGCATATCTTCTTCCGAGACATTCCATGCAAATTGCTTCAATATCTTCAGAAGAGATCGAGCGTTCTCATTGCAGTGTTGATATCTGCTAAATTTTAAATCTTGAGCTAGTTTGTGTTGAGGTTATCTTACCAGTTAGTTTAGTTGTAATTTATTTCATTGTTTGCTACATACTCCCAAATAAAGATGCCAACGTTTATGCCATGCATATGAAAAATATTTTTGGACCGCTTCTCTAAAATGGAATAGAAAACTGAGATGACGAGCTGGAGTATAGAAATTAAGCATGGATGGAAGTTCTGGACAGTTTATATTGTGGTGGGTAAGATCCCAAATAAACTTCACAAATGTGATTTGACTTAAACGTCAAAAACAGATTAATAAAAATATTTAGTGAGCAGCTTGCAAATCATAACAAAATATAAGACTTATGCTAAAAGAACTTATAAAATAAAGACAAAGGTAAAGTAACTTGCAATTTTTTTATATTTTTACCGTTTCTTTCTGGTTTTAGCAAATTTTAATTTAATTTTATCATGAAAACAACCAACAGTCGGCAGTTCCATAAAATTGTGCAGCTTATGGAGCAGAATATAAACACTGCGTTTGGACTAGAAAGATTTGGTTTCACAAAAGGTGGTAGCACGAAGGAGTTCCAACTACCATGAAACAGTTTTGCGGTGGAATTGAATCTCTGGGACTTCCGCTACGTGAACGAAAAAAAGGCAAAAGGTAGTGGGCCCAACAAACAGGGCCTTTTACTCTTGGAACAGGTTGTTGATGCGCTACTAATCTTGAGGCATACTGCGGCCCCAAGCGAACAATAGTTTTGCAAGAACCAAACTGCGACAATTCCGGATTCAACAAATTTTACATCTTTGAAACCATCGCGACTGAGGAAGAAGAGGATCAGAAGTAGATAGCTCTTGATGAAAATGCTCGTTTGTTTATATATTTTAATAGTTTTTGCTTTGGGTGCACTGAATGTATGACGAATAAGTGTATTCGCTAACAATGATACCGCAAGAATAAAAGTTCGCCAGCTGAGTCGACTCGAATGCATTATTCGACTCGCGGACGGTGATTAATTAAGATGCATTAATTAAGGCACAGCGAGAGTCGTAGGATAGTATTAAAGGTAGATTCCATACGGCCATTCTAGCCGAATGCAAGTTTCTTCCGAAAACATGCTCATGCTCTTAGATTTACTTGAAATGTTGTCTATAGGTTCCTTTTCTACTTACAACAATAGAAGCTATTTGTTTTTTTATCGCCTTTTTTTTAAATGATGGAGATACCAATTTTTTTATAAAAATAACAAACTTAAACATTATGTCATTTCCAAAATATCATATCTCCCTCATCTGTTACCTTATTTTTGTAAATGAAGTATCATTAGGAAACTATAGAAAAGCAATTTCGAAAAAAAAATTAAATATTTTTAGAATTTTTATGCTAGAGTTGCCAACTTTTTGGAAAAACTTTAATTTGGTTATATCTCAAAAAGTGAATTGTTGTTTTTTTGTTATTTTAAAAACAAAATAAACTTTTCACCAACAAAGAATTACGATGGCCAAATGTCAAGTTTTTTCGCATTCATTTCTTCTGACATACATTTCACTTTATCGTTCATAACTTCTATACCGTTTGAGATATTTATACAAAATCTTGAACAAAACTGTTTGCCTTTTAAGAGCCAATATTTCTTTTTATTTAGTAAAGACTGTCCCAGAAATAACTTTCTTGATGCCAAATAATTTATTGAAGCCAAACAGGTTGCTACAACAACAATGTTCTTTGCAGAACAAATCGAGCAGACTAGACCATGGTTTCGTCGGACGCTACTCCGACTCATCAGTAGTCTCTGTGGTTTATGCAGTCCACTAACTTTGATAAGTTAATAAACTTAACTGCAGTAAAACCAAAACGGAATTACCCAAAAAGCTTTTCACTTGTTCAAGCAGTGTTTTTCTACTCTTTTTCTAGTTGCAAAATTTCAAAAAATTGACTACATTTATTCTGCAAAGATTTTGTTGTTGCGCTTTTTGTTTACTTCTTTATCACGTGTCCGTCTAGGTTCCAACATTTTGTTGGTATTTAACCATAGAAGGCGTGAAAAAGGTTTTTTTTTAAAGCAGATGTTTATTATATGCGCAAGCATATAATAAGTCATCATGTTTTCGTAGGTTATGCTCGCACCAGTTTACATGACTTAAAAAATTGTGGCATTTTAATTGTTTATATTAGTTCATAATTTTTAAAAAACATATTTTTCAAGAATTATTTTTAGAGCTTGATGCCAAATAATTTATTGAAGCCAAACAGGTTGCTACAACAACAATGTTCTTTGCAGAACAAACCGAGCAGACTAGACCATGGTTTCGTCGGACGCTACTCCGACTCATAAGTAGTCTCTGTGGTTTATGCAGTCCACTAACTTTGATAAGTTAATAAGCTTAACTGCAGTAAAGCCAAAACGGAATTACCCAAAAAGCTTTTCACTTGTTCAAGCAGTGTTTTTCTACTCTTTTGCAAGTTGCAAAATTTCAAAAAATTGACTACATTTATTCTGCTAAGATTTTGTTGTTGCGCTTTTTGTTTACTTCTTTATCACGTGTCCGTCTAGGTTCCAACATTTTGTTGGTATTTAACCATAGAAGGCGTGAAAAAGGTTTTTTTAAAGCAGATGTTTATTATATGCGCAAGCATATAATAAGTCATCATGTTTTCGTAGGTTATGCTCGCACCAGTTTACATGACTTAAAAAATTGTGGCATTTTAATTGTTTATATTAGTTCATAATTTTTAAAAAACATATTTTTCAAGAATTATTTTTAGAGCTTGATGCCAAATAATTTATTGAAGCCAAACAGGTTGCTACAACAACAATGTTCTTTGCAGAACAAACCGAGCAGACTAGACCATGGTTTCGTCGGACGCTACTCCGACTCATCAGTAGTCTCTGTGGTTTATGCAGTCCACTAACTTTGATAAGTTAATAAGCTTAACTGCAGTAAAACCAAACGGAATTACCCAAAATGCTTTTCACTTGTTCAAGCAGTGTTTTTCTACTCTTTTGCTAGTTGCAAAATTTCAAAAAATTGACTACATTTATTCTGCAAAGATTTTGTTGTTGCGCTTTTTGTTTACTTCTTTATCACGTGTCCGTCTAGGTTCCAACATTTGGAACGTGTTTGCGTTTTACAACATCTGCTTTAAAAAAAACCTTTTTCACGCCTTCTAAGGTTAAATACCAACAAAATGCGCATATAATAAACATCTGCTTTAAAAAAAACCTTTTTCACGCCTTCTATGGTTAAATACCAACAAAATGTTGGAACCTAGACGGACACGTGATAAAGAAGTAAACAAAGAGCGCAACAACAAAATCTTTGCAGAATAAATGTAGTCAATTTTTTGAAATTTTGCAACTAGAAAAAGAGTAGAAAAACACTGCTTGAACAAGTGAAAAGCTTTTTGGGTAATTCCGTTTTGGTTTTACTGCAGTTAAGTTTATTAACTTATCAAAGTTAGTGGACTGCATAAACCACAGAGACTACTGATGAGTCGGAGTAGCGTCCGACGAAACCATGGTCTAGTCTGCTCGATTTGTTCTGCAAAAAACATTGTTGTTGTAGCAACCTGTTTGGCTTCAATAAATTATTTGGCATCAAGCTCTAAAAATAATTCTTGAAAAATATGTTTTTTAAGAATTATAAACTAATATAAACAATTAAAATGCCACAATTTTTTAAGTCATGAAAACTTTCCTTTTGTTTTTAGGTTTTTTATAAAACAGTGTTACTTCTTTAGCAACATATTTGGTACCAAAATAAAGTATAAATATTGCAGATTAAAAAAAAATACTCATTAGTAAAATAAAAGAGCTACTGAAAATATGTCGTCTCAACAAGAAGAAAAGCGGAAAGCAATTATTTGCAAAAACCTGGAAAATCCAAACACCACGTACAAAAAGATCGCTAAGGAAGTTGGCGTGTGCGTACAAAATAAAATAAAACGATACAAACAGCTTACCCCTTTATCAAAAACGCCAGGCTCAGGGAGAAAAAATGGTCCAGCGAACCAAGCGGTGGCCCAGAACGTTAAGCGGCTGTTTACTTAGAATCCAGGCACTTCGGTTCGTGATATGGCAGCAAAAGCGGGAACATCGAAGTCAAGTGTTCAACGGATTAAAAACTTTTACAACCTAAGGAGCTATAAAGTACAAAAAGTACCTGATAGGTCAGAAGAAAAGGACGCCGAAGCCAAGAGGAGGGCTCGAAAACTGTATCGCGATTACCTGCCCAAATTTGATTGCGTGATCATGGACGATGAAACGTACTGCAAAGCGGATTTCAAGCAGTTACCTGGACACGGATATTAAAGTGCGATTAGAAGGGGTGGAGCATCCTCTAAATTTACCACCGAAAAACATACCAAATTTTCAAAGAAATACATGGTGTGGTAGACCATTTGCAAATGTGGCCTTCGAAGTAAGATATTTGTGACAGATCGCACAATCAACACCGATATTTACATCAGAGAGTGTCTGGAGCGGCGTTTGCTGCCTTTTATACGTCAGCACCAAAGTTCAATACTATTTTGGACTGACCTAGTCACATGTCACTACGCCCAGAGAACGATGGATTGGTACCAAGCCAATAATGTCACTGTGCTACCAAGAGAAGCCAATCCTCCGAATTGCCCCGAACTTCGTCCAATCGAAAGATTAGATTTCTTTAATGAAAATAAATCTGAAGAAGACCAAACAAACTGCGAAAAACATCGAAATATTTCGACGTAAATGGCGTCGGGCATACACTAAGGTTAACGAAAGGTCGGTAAAAAACCTAATGGAGGACCTTAATCAAAAAGTGCATAATTTTTTTAGTGTATTTTTTTCAGTGTAAATAAAATTTTCATTTATTTTGTTATGTTCACTAAATAACAAACTGAAAGAATTTTAAAAAAACATCATTGGTTTTTTACAAAAAAAAAAAAAAAATAAGGACAGTTATTTCTGGGACAGTCTTTAATGACCTCACACGTGACTTTGGCCCATAAAACTGGAAAAAAAACTGTAATAAATTAAAAAACTTGAATTTTTTCGTGAAAGATCACCGAAGAGATAATATGTTTTCATTTATAGTTTTAAGAAAAAAATTTTTTAAAGCGAGTGACCCAACTAATTTGTATCCTCAACGTACCTATTTATGTGGCCAGCTAATGCATTTGCTAAGCGATTGCTGCGACCTAGCAATCGCAATGGGTCTGTACTGGGGATGTCAATCCCTGGATGTCGGGATCCCGGTCTTGTTGTAATCCCGAAAATCCCGGGATTAGTCGCTTCAAATCCCGAGATTGCCAAAAACAACTTTTTTTTAACCAATCAAATTTTTCAAACTTTTATCCATAATATTTCCCTTTTGAGTGCAAAAACATCATTATTTGTTACATTGGTTGCTATTTGCAAACACTTTTCGATTAAACAGTTGACTTTATGTTTCCTTCTAAAACCGAAATTTTACTACATTATGTTAAATTTGAGCACATAAAGGAGTTGAAACTTATATTAGATTGTAAGACAAGATGGAATAGTATGCTAAACATGATACATATATTTATTTTGCTTGAAACTGTATATAAAAGGCCACCATTGATCTTAAAATGAATTCATTGCTTGTTCTTGAGTTTACAATTATTAAAGAAGTTTCTCCCGTGTTCTCCACTCAGTCAAAGTTACTATCGAAGCCTTATGTACTCGCAAAATGAACTTATTCAAATGTGACGTGACCAAACTGAGTTGGGTTGTCTTCAACACAACTCAACTTTGGACACCACTGGAATATTTTTTGGTATAATGGCTTACAACCATTTTAAGTTGAGTTGTATGGAATACTTTCCATATTGTTATAAAATTTAATGGAAATTTTGACAGATGAATGCAAATAAAACAGCTGGTTTTAAACTTTCGTTACTTTTATAAGTTGGTGAAATAAAAAGTGAAGCACACAGGAATTTTAAAATGGAATCTTCTTTGATATATTTTTTAACTATGAAGAAGACAATAATTGCATTGAAGTTTGGAAAAATTAAGAGGAGGGTTGTGTTACAACCTACATTACAAGCTACATTATTTTGACTTTTTTCTGAAAAAATTGTATTGCTTCATGATTTTTCTGGATGCTGTTAATATTCAGAATATATTAATTTTTTATTAAAGCAAAGTGCGGGCGGTGGTGTAGTGCTCAAAATGTAATGTTTATAAGGATTTATAAATGTAATTATAGAGTATAAATATACAGTATTTTGGATTTTGAAAATTTTACCTTCAGGTAAATTGCACACAAATGGGGAAATAAAATAAGAGCCACACATTATTAAACAAAGAGCCGCACATGCCTATTGATGGTTTACAGTATTTTTCCAGCAGTTCTTTTCTCCAATATAATTTTTTTTTTAAATTAGTCCTTTTTTGTTATTCGGTTTAAGCAATTCTGTTCAAAAATAAATGACAGCCGTCCATATTTTTCCAATGGTATAGTGATAACGAAGATTGTATAAGAAATAATAAAGTTATTTGAAGTTTTGTGAAAATAATCTAAAAAAAATGCATGAAAACATTATTATCATTAATGCAATTGCAAATATTTTCAAATTTTTGATGCAGATTGAACGAGTTTTTTCAGGCCTATAACTTGAGACAGTTTATTTGCTTACAACTATTACACTTGTTAATATATACATTAAGGTGTAGTGAAATTTTTTTCTGTAAAGCGGGATTGTGAAGTGAAAACTTACAGCATTTTAAGCAACTTGGCCGAAGGATTCAGCTCTTCAACGAATTTCGAACCGCCAACTTTTCAAAAATAGCTTTTGATATGAATGGTTTAAAATATATTGGTTCAAGAGGGTTTTTTGCTCATAAAAGGTGAATTATTGTTCTATTTCGATACTAGAAAGTGATAAGAAGTTACCATTAGAAAAAAAAGTTTTTGCAACTATGGCCCCACCGTACGATTTCTGAAAGCAAAATACTGATTTTTAGGCTTATTGCTCCGGAACAAGAGTACAAGAAGAGCTTTGTATTAAGAAGAGCTTTGTGTGTATCATATCCTAAAAAAAAATATGTACGGCTTCAATTTTCACAAAACAACTCAAATTTGGCAGCTGAAGCCCTAACCAATACAGACGAGTCGCTACTTAACGAGTAAAGACGAAAATGTTCGTTTCATTGCAATTCAATGTTGTTGACTTCGTCTATTTTTTAAGTCTGGACAAGTAATTGCAGAAAGAAGAAATAAATACTTACTGATGGCAAAGTTTCAAAACTGTTGTTCTTAAACTATAATATGATATATTATTATAATATGTAATATTATTCATATTACTTTTTTATTGATTTTTTCTTTGAGTTTCTATTGATATTTCAATATAATTTTTTGTTTTACATTCTAATACGTTAATTACAATGAACAACGACTTATTAAAAAATTAGATTTTTGTTTGCTGGAATAAGTTTTTTTTTTACTCAATTTTATTTCCAAAAACAAAACTCAGTTAAGTAGTATTTGTTCATTCTTCGTTTTCCTCATTATCCTCATAACCGCTTTAAAAATCTCACCAACACTTTTACATCTAATAACCTCTTTTTACACGAGACACACCTCATTTGAAGTGGGACATTGCACCACTTAATTTTGATAAATGAGTAACTCACTCAAACTCACCCCAAATCTCTTTTGTGCCTATCACTTAAATTAAGTTATGTAACGCAGCACATGTTGGACTGAGATTGGTTCCCGGGTTACAGAATTTGTTGTCATCTGGTCTTTTTTTCCAATCGTTATTCCAAATTTGTTAGCGTAGCAAGAGTTTCATTTTTCGATTTCTCTAATATCGAACTTTAAATTCTAAAATTCACAATAAAAGGAAAAAATTGCGTTTTTTGTTCTTCAAAAATATATATCTCAGTAACCAGGTATATCACACAATGGATGAATACATCAAAATGTTTGTATTTAAATTATTTATTAACTTTCTAAGATTGAAATGACGTCACTTTATTTGAACTCATGTTCCGGAGCAATAAGCTTAAAAATCAGTTTTTTGCTTTCAGAAATCGTAGGATGGGGCCATAGTGGATGAAAAAAAATTTTTGCAAAAATTTTGCAAACACTTTTTTGTTCTAATGGTAACTTCTTATCACTATCTAGCATTGATCTAGAACAATAGTTCATCTTTTATGAGCCAAAAAACCTCTTGGACCAATATTTCTTAAACGCATTCATATCAAAAGCTATTTTTAAAAAGTTGGCGGTTCGAAATTCATCGGAGAGCAGAATCCTTCGGCCAAATCACTTAAAATGCTGTAAGTTTTCAGTTTCTCGATCTACGCCTTAATATACATAGACGGAAAACATGGAGGTTTTTGCAAAATGGTTTAGCTTACTGACGGATTTCGGTATAGCCAAAATATTTTGGGAATCACCGTAAAATACATCAAGGTTAATTTTAGAATGGGTACAACTGGAACTTACCTCAAAGTACGTGTTCAAATTTTGTATGGTTTACTAAAAATTTGCAACTTCGGGTGTTGCAAGGTCAAGACTAAGTGAGATTTTTTTGGAGTGCGTGTTAAGTTTAAGGTTTTTAGGTTCGGTGGACAAAATTTTAGCACTGCTACCGATTTTTTTTGTCATTAGTATATTTTATAATAAAAAATTTTTCTGATCGGTCACCACCTCTCTGCAGACAATGGCAAACCTCAGAGAGTAAATAATGCCATGTAAAGCTTCTTGAGAACATGAGCCGTTCGGAGTCGGCATAAAACATGTAGGTCCAGTTCTCGGTCAATTGTGTGCAATCATTTAATAACACACACAACACAATCGATCCTTAGAAGCTCGGTCAAAGTCCTTTCAAGGGCTGAAATGGCCAATTTGTGTATTTGTGTGTGTGTATATTTTATAAATGGTGTAAAATGATATCAAAAACATGTTGAATGAAAATAATTATGAATAAATCGATGGTTAAGTACACTAAACTGATAAGTGAAAAATTTTACATGTGCAGAAACGTCGATTTTGTTTTTACATTTCAATACATTTCAGTACAAAATACTAATTTGAACTACATATGTACTGAGCAGCATTCATTGGTTATGCATTTTCAACAAATTAACACAATATAGATATTACATTGACGACGACCTATTTTTGTCAAAAGACCAAATGGTTTTTTGTTTAATTTTTATACATGTTTACACAACTATTGATTTAATAATCTTATTTTACACAAAGCAACAGTATTTATTAAACATATATAATTTTGAATAAAAAAAGTATTAGAAAACGCAGCAGTTAACTTTTCATGCTTCATTTGGCACAGTAAAAATGACAATTCAATTTCAATAGACAGAAATTTTGTTCAACTCAGAATTTTCCTTCCTACCACGAGTGAAAAGTTTCCGATTGGCACACAGCCTTATAAATGTTCGGCATGTTCGAATACTTGTCAATGCATGTTCGAATACTTGTCAATTTAAGGGGGTCTTCTCATTGAGCAACTTTTTTTTTTGACTTTTTTTTTTTTGCATTTATTTATAGCTTGGGTAGTTGTGAATATGCCCCTAAAAGGATTTTTAGAAATCCTTTATAGAAGATACTTTAGAAGATACAGCCTTTTTTGTGAAGCAAGGTCTTCGTTAAAATGAGCTATTTTTTTTATTACTTCAAACTTTAAATGCGTTTATCTCGAAACCACGTTTTTCGAACTGGCGGCCATGATATCTCCAGTTCAACTGAACCGATTTTCATGAAACAAAGTGGAATCGACGCAGAATTGTCACCATTCTCGGGTGAACCTCGACCATAATTTTAAAAAATTTTTTACTATTTTTTTTTACACTAAACTACAAAAAAAAAGCCCGAAATTGAATTTTTTTTTTGAATGGCCACCATTTTGTCAAAAAAAATCACAAAATTAAGCTTGAGGTTCACCCGAAAATAACATCTATACTGATTATAACCCGTTTGTTTTTTTTCATTTCAGACGCTCCGGAGACCCGGAATTGTGGCCGCCGTGACGACACCTTTTTTTTCACCACCAACTTTGAAGTCTCATTACTTTTTGAACAGCCCAAGTATCGAGGCAAAAAAAATTTTTTTATTTACTTTGAAACTTTTGTAATACAATAAATAAAAAAGTTTTCAATTATTCTTTGCGTTTTCAAATAAGAATTTTTTAAAAAGGGTCCAAGAAACGGGTTTTGAATGAGAAGACCGCCTTAAATTCGCATTTTAAGCTTCTCCCTAATGTGAACACTTGACATTTGGTTGAATTTTCGAACTTCTAAATGCGCATTTAGAAATCAGTGTGAACGTACTATAAGGCTTTCTATAAGATATTTTAAAATATTGAACAGCAAATAACATTGTGGTACAAGGCAAACATGGTTATGTTCGCCCCCACTTAAAATAGCATGGTGTCGGCCTAGAACGGTGGGAGGTATCGAAACAAACAAGGTCTGTACGCCACAATGATAAGCATTTGCATATATATATAATATAAAATATATATCTTCTTATATAAAAAATCAAATGTTTGTCCCTCTGTCTGTCTGTCTGTCTGTTCCGTATAGGCTGGCGCACCGTTTATCCGATTGAGCTGCAATTTGAACACCGAGTACGTTTGATAGAGAGAAAGAACATAAGGGGTGTAAAAAAGTGGGCGCAAGTATGTGGGCGTGGCACTCCATCATAACTTCTAAACGCCTGGACCGATTCCAATGAAATTTGGTATGAAGATTCAACTGCGCCAAAGATAAAACATAGGCTATAAAAAATTCCTATAAAAGACTTCCACAAGAGGGCGCTTTAAGCAGTGCGTTTTAAAGACATAATAACTCCTAAACACCTGCACCGATTTTAATGAAATTTGGTATGAACGTTCAACTGCACCCAAGATAAAACATAAAATATATAAAAAATTCCAAAGACTTCCGCAAGAGGGCGCTTTAAGTAGTGCATTTGTAAGACTCCATAACTCTTAAACGTCTGGACCGATTTCAATGAAATTTGGTGTGAAGGTGCGACTGCGCCCAAGATAACATATAGGCTATAAAAAAATTCCAGACTTTCGTAAGAGGGCGCTTTAAGTGTGCGTTTTAAAGACTCAATAACTCCTAAACGCCTGAACCGATTTCAATGAAATTTGGTATGAACGTTCAACTGCAGCCAAAATAAAACATAAAATATATAAAAAATTCCAAAAACTTCCAAAAAATTCCAAAGACTTCCGCAAGAAGGTGCTTTAAGTAGTGTATTGTTAAGGCTCAATTACTCCTCAATGACTTGACCGATTTTACTAAAATTTGGTACGTGACCTGCAACAGAATTGAGGCTTACCCTGCAACAGAATTGAGGCTATTTAAATTTCAGAAAACTTCCGTGAGAGGGTGCTTTATTCAATCAATTATGTTTGGCTCATTCACGTCAAAGCGGATGAACCGATTTTGATGAAACTTATAACATCATAGGATTTTTTAAAATTGGAATTGTGTTGAGATAAAATTGCTTATTAAATGCATGCTAAGAAAAACTTGAAACGCATTATTCTCGAAATGACTTTTTTTCAAACTGGGTGAACATTTTCCTCATAAACCAGACGTCAGATCGAGACGTTGAAGATGTCAATTTTTTTGTAATCATCTCATCAAAAAACGATAATTTCAAAAACTTTAAAATTTAATTGATAATTTAAAAAAATGTTAAAATGAGAGCAGTTGTGAAAATTGTCCTTTTTCTGTGCTCGAGGCACAACCCCGAGTAACACCGGGTTACATCCGCTAGTATAATATAAATTAGCAACATAAACATTAAAGTAAATTTTACCAAGTAAATATAGACTGTTAACATATTCATGTAAAAGTTTTATAATCCAACTAACATTTAGCATAATTCTCCAATTTTTTAAAGAAGGAAGATTAATAAGCTCTAAATTATATTCTAAGAAGGTTAATTAAAGTTTGAATCACAATATAGATCGCGTAAGCGGAATAGAAGAAATTGCTTTTGAACAGATTCTATATCGTCAATGTAACACCCATAACGAGGAGACCAAACAATTGAAGGGTATTCTAAACTGGGCCTTATTAGCGATGTGAATAAGGTTTTAGTTATAAAAGGATCATTAAACTCTTTAGACCATCGTTTAATAAATCCTAGAGTACTATTAGCTATGCTAATAGCTTTATTAATGTGAATGTTAAAGCGAAGTTTTGTGTCCAAAGTTTCTCCGAGATTATCGAAAACCTCAAAGAACTCAAGTGTATAGTCACCTGTTTTGTAATAACTTCGAGAAGGTTGCCTCCTAGAAAAAGTCATGTGTTTACACTTCTTCAAGTTGAGCTTCATGCAGTTAATTTCGCACCAGTTACAAAGATGGTCAAGATCGATTTGAAGGAATAAAGAATCGTGTTCATTTTTATAAGAAAGAAAAAGTTTAATATCATCAGCGTATAGCAAGATATTACTATGCTTTACCACAGATGGTAAATCATTTACATAAAGTTAAAACAATAAAGGACCAAGATTGTTTCTTTGAGGTAGGGCTGTTCATGTTCAGTTTTTTCGAAGCTTCGAAGTATTCGAATATTCAAAGCTTCGAAGCAAACTTCGGAACTTCGAAGTTTTTGAGGCGAAGCTTCAAATATTACTATTCGAATAGGAAAAACTTCGAAGAATTCAATTCTTCGAGTATTCGAATGATACCCAGTTTGATATAACAAATTACAATCACTTGCAGATAATCGGCTAAAATTTCGGATATGTGTCTTTCTTCTACTTCCTGCGTACTAAGCGTCAATATCTGCGGCTGCCATTGATCGTCAATTAAATGTGCATTCACATTTAGAAAACCATCCATGGCGCGAGAGGTCCAGCAGTCTGTATCCAATGCAATAAATTCGAATTTCTGCAACATTGCAACTATTTTGCATTTTATTCCAAAATTTTATTTAGATGCACACGAAGTGAACTCGTGGACCCATGCGACTACAATACTCGCTCGCATAGATTGCAAATCGTTGATTGAGCATCAGAACTTTTAGTATAAATGCTCCACACCCAGTTCTCATGTTTTTTTCTTATATCGAACTGTATCACACAGGCACAACAAATTTTGAAATATTTTGAGTAAAAACTTCGAAGCTTCGAATTTTTTTATGTTGAACGAATAGTCAAGCTTCGAAGCTTCGTAAATCCGAAGTTTTTTTCCTCTTCGAAGTTTTGAAACGAAGCTTCGAACTTCGAAGCTTCGAAAACTTCGAAGTTCAAAAACTTCGAATAAGAGTCATAGCCCTACTTTGAGGTACATCAGAAGTAACAAGAAAATCATCTGAATTTACGCTGGAAAATAGCAACACTGGAAAATAGCAAGATTGCAACGATGCTTTAAAAAGCATAGTAATTGGAACTACAAGTTCTTCACAGCAATATTTCAATATACATGAAGGAATATTGTCAGGCCCACTTTTATAAGATGCCTTAAGATTCTTTAGGATAGGATATAAAATTATTTTTTGATATCCTGCAAATTTTTTTAAACGAAATTTTTAAGGCTAAGCAATGAAGCATTTGCTGTTGCTTTAGATTAGTGATGTTCAGCTTATCAGCTCGCGCTGCCGGCATCAGGATAGTAACGCGTAGCTAAATTTGTATTCGACAACATTGCACAGTGGACAAAAGCGAAAATATGCCGCTTATATTTTAAATTATTTTGCAGATTCATTAAATAACAGCAAAACTAATACTATTATACCCGGTAACGTGCTTTGTCAGGTTATTTCAAGTTGTTTCTTCAGTTTTTTATGTGTGAAAACCTCAGGAATTTCCAATTGAATTCAAGGTATTTTTGTGAAAACGTTGGATGCCAAATTTTATATAACAAATCTGGCAATAGATTATATTTATTTTTGAAATTTTAAAATCGTTTTTATAAATATCTTGAATTAAAAGATAAGTTTAATAAAATACATTTCTCACCTTCAAATGTTAGCACAGCTCTTAACACTTTAATTTTAACAATATATTCACTTACATTTTATTTAAAACTTATTTCAATAAGCAATATATTATCTTACGCACTTATGCACTTCACATTCACTTTACATATAAAAAGAAAATATTAAACCGAACTAATTTCTGAGAAATAACAAAATTTTCTCTGTGTTTGCTTGGTATCGAATTCAACAACCTAATCTCAAAACTGTTCCACTGTAAGGAAAACAAACACAAATAAGCAACCCAGCAAGAAATATAAACTGTATCCGAGTACATGAATATGATTACTTATGCCTATAAACGCTTTTACGTAAAGCATAATACTTTATTTAATTTATCATACAGCTAAATTGTCTGCACTTTTCAAAAGTAATGTTTTTTTCTGTTTGCATGCTTAAACTGCCTTAAACTTAACATAATCAAACTGCCTATTAAATGTTCACTTTTTCCATTGACTTATACGAGTATATTTACATACATATATATTTATTTAAACACGAACTAGCCGCAAAATCTTATTTTTATATTTAAATTAAATGACAAAAAACACCTTGAGTTGATTTTGCCTACAATATACATATATATTAGACCTGTTCATAGTTCTATGTAATTTGCTAAAGTATCTCCGATTTTGGCTCCCCTCAAAAAATCTGAATTATTGGACTATAAAAATAAGATTTTAAAAAATTTCGTAAAAAAGTTGAAAACTGGGACGTCTCTCTTCAAAAATGTAAATTTTGAGAAAAATTCAATTTGTAAAAATTATCACTTTTTTAAAATTGCCTGAAAATGAATTTGATTGAATACAAAGAAGGCTTTTAAAACTCGTACACTTTTAAATCAAAGTTTTTGTAACCTTGTACTGCAAAAATATATAGCTAACAATATTGTTAATAAAATTACTTAATTTTGTTGATTGAATTTCTTCCATACTTTAAATTGTGATCAGATTGAAATTTTTTTTTTTTAAGATTTCCTTTGTTAACTTAATGCATTTGTACAAAACTGCTTACTGTGAAAATATTTGTATGTCTTAATTCGCTAATTTCTTATAAATAATAAAATATATATACCTACATGGGAAAAATTACTTAAGTATTTTTTATTTACGTTTTTTTACTTTGAAACATTCTAATGCCTACAAAAACGGAGAATAAGTTAAAAAGGTTCATAAAGCCTGGAGACTAATTAAATAGTTATTCACAAAAAACACAAAATTGCATTTACGTTGCATGAAGTATAAATAAGAGCATTTTTATCCAAAAGCTGTATTCAATTTTTTTTTTAAATTTTAGTTTGACCTTTCAAAAAATTATAACCGGATGCGTAAAAAGGAAATAAAATGACACAAACATCATTATTGATTAATTTAAATGAAAAGCTTTTAGCCGCCTTTCACCTCATACTGATATTTTAATCTCTAATAGACAGGTTTTGTAAAATACTGTTTATTAGTGTCCTATCGAATGTGAAATTTTAGCCGAAGCCGAATGTTCTGCAAAGTGAAAATAATCGAGAGAAGGCCGAAGCCGAAAAATAATAAATTTTTTTTAAAATAAACCAAAACGAAATAAGTAAGGAATCTCTTAAGTCGGTCTAGCCCGGCTATGGAATACCCTTAACCTCCTATCATATTTAAATATTTATTGATATACTTAAACAAATATAAATACTTACTTACTAAGGTGGCCATGACAACCCTTTGTCGGGTTACGGCCGACTTCATCAGCTCTCTCCAGGCGTCTCTGATTCGCGCGCGTATTTTCAATCTCTTTCACCAAGCGCGGTAATCTGTTTCACCAGTTCGTAGTTCATTCGAATGCGATAGTCGTCGCCAACTCAAACAGGACCAAAGATTTTGGGAAGAACTTTCCTCTCGAACACCCCAAGAGCGGCTGCATCTGTTTGCGATACCACCCATGCCTCAGCGCCAAAGAGAAGTAAAGGTATGATGAGCGTCTTGTAGAGTGTTAGTTTTGTCGATCGAGAGGGGGCTCTGGAACCTAATTCCTTATTTAGCCCGAAGTAGCACCTATAAGCAATTGTTATTCTTCGCTTTATCTCCAGGCTGACATTGTTGTTGCTGTTTACGGCGGTGCCAAGGTATGTAAACTCCTTGACAACTTCAAAGTTATATTCGCCTGCTGTAACATGGGAGCCTAGACGCCGTACTTACCTATTTGCAGACAGCATATACTTTGTTTTGCCCTCGTTCACCGTCAAACCCACTTTGTCTGACTCTTTTTCAATAGCGGCGAAAGCAGCAGTTACATCTCTCTTGGGACTGCCGATAATATCGATATCATCAGCATACATGGACACCTTTGTAGAAAATGGCGTCCATTTGCAGTTATACCGAACTCAGACTTTATTGCTTATAGGCAATCCTGAATTGGGCTATCGAACTCAGCTTTGTAATCAACAAAGAGATGATGGATGTCAATGTAAAAATGTGGTCTATGGTGGACTTGCCAGGACGAAAGCCACACTGATAAGGTCCAATCAGTGTTTTGGTATGCGGCTTCAATCTTTCACACAATACGCTCGAAAGAACCTTGTATGCGATGGAAATAAGACTGATACCTCGGCAGTTGGCGCAGATTGTCGGGTCTCCTTTCTTAAGTATAGGACAAAGCACACTGAGATTCCAATCGTCGAGCATGCTTTCTACTAGCTATATTTTGCTGATGAGTTGATGCATGCACCTTATCAATTCACCGCCGCCGGTTTTAAACAATTCAGCAGCCAGGCCGTCAGCTCCTGCGGCTTTGTTGTTTTTGAGTCGCTGGATAGCAACTTTAACCTCGTCATGACTAGGTGGTGGAATTTCCACTCCATCACCGTCGATTGGTCGTGTCAGACTGCATTCTCCAAGGGCGGAATTGCTGGTATCGTCGCTTGCAAGGAGATTGGAAAAATGCTGTCTCCATATTCTCAATGCGCACTGCGTATCTGTAACTTAATCACCATTCTCATCTCTACAAACAGATATAAATTACTTCTTAGTTTTTCAAAATCCATGTACTCACAGTTTTTAACAGGTTTCACTGATCTGGGTTGAATGGGAGTAAGGCGTATTCGTTGGAGGTGACGCAGAGTTTGTGTTTAGTTTTCATATAAAATCCTTCCATACAAAGTTTATTCCCTGTAGGTCAAATATAAACCTTTTTATGGTATTTTTAATATTAAGACTTGTATGCGAAGATGGCGAGTTCGTGGGCGGGTGCCGCCCATTTTGTGTGCCTACATAAGTTTTCCATTAATTCCTCCCATACCAAGTTAAATCCCTTTAGGTAATATATGAACTTCTTGTATGGTATTTTCAATATTGTGGGTTGTATGGGAAGTGGGCGTGTTTGTTATCGGATCACACCCATTTTTTTATGTCTTAGTTTTTGTACAAAATACCCATATTAAATTTAATTTCTGTAGCTTTCATAAAACCCTCTATACAGTGATTTCAATTTTTTGGTTGTTTGTGAGGTAGGCGTGTCCGTGGGTGGATTCCAAAAATATTCAATAGTGAAGATCCTTGGGTTCAACGTGTGTACCAAGTTTCATGCAATTAGCTCAACTCCTTCTTATTTTGTGTTTATGGACAACACACAGACGGACGGACGGACTGAAAGACGGATTAACGGACAGACGGACAGTGCTACATCGACTCACGAGGTGACTCTCATCAAGAATATATATACTTTTCAATGCCGGACTCGCTTATTTCTACGTGTTACAAACGTTTGCACAAAGTTGATATACCCTGACCTTTCAGGTTTAGGGTATACAAATGTAGTCCTTGCTTTTCTATACTATTATATAAAATTGAAGTGGAAATATTAAGTGCACCAATGACTCCAAAACTACTGGACCGATTTTTATGAAAAAAATTTTAAAATATCATATTTGTACTACAGAATGCCATAGGTGGGGTTTATTTAAGAAAATTTAACAATAAATATATTTAATTAAGTTGTTAAGTTTTTTAGGAAATTACCACCGATGCTAAGCATTGCTTGGTCGCTTGCTTTTCAAGCGTCTGTGTTACGAGAGTTTAAACTACATGTTGCTATCAACCCTTCTCTTTAAAGTTTATTGATCTCGCTCTCCACACTCATTCGAAGAGTAACCAAAAGCAGTTACTCTTTTAAAGCAACTTAAATAAAGCTTGCTGTATTGTTGTTGCTGTGGAATGATGAGCTGTAAATCAATGTGTGCATATTTGTTTCGCCGCATACAATTTCTTTACACATATTTTTATTGTAGTTTTCCAATTTTGTAATATTTCAAAATGCGGCATTCACAAGTGTGATAGCATATTTTGTATAGATTAAAGATAAATTAAAAGTTTGAAAAATGAAGTGTTCGTATTTCCCTTAAACTACAAACACAGCTACAAATAAATGCCTCGACGTAAAACAAGTTTGACAAGTTTAACAGAAAATGCAAGAGCGATGCTCCGCGCTAGGAGAGCAAAAGCAGCGACTCAAAGAGAAAATTGTTGGTAAATTATGCATGCAATTATTTGCTTTCACGACTGTAATTGGAGTGAGGCAGTGGCGTAGCTAGGGTTGCTGGCACCCGGGGTAAAAACTAAATTGTGCATCCTTTACGAACGTTATACTTAACCTCATAAAAGCAATGCTTAAAAAGTACTACGAAATTAATATAATTTTTTTAAATAATAGTTTTCTGTTATGGATATTTTGTTAAAGTGCAAATGAGTAAACAGATATATTATAATTCATTGTATTATTTATAAAAGTAGGTAACTATATACAAAATTAATCTCATCGATATTAATATATTTGATATCATTTGAAAGATAATTTGGTAACTTATACAAAACTGAAAAATTTTCCTCAATCAAGAAATTTTTCAAAAATGTTTTGCTTACGTAAAATTTTGACTAGCAATAGTGAGTAAGTCCCCAAAGATCTATTTTGATAATTGGAATTGAATTTTCCATAATTGAGTAAAAAATAGGACCGGGAAGTAAAACGTTAACAAATTTTCCCTCAGTGACCCTGAATAACTATCAATTTAAATATTTTTTCGAAATCAATCCACGTCTTCTATATAAAAGTTAAGTGAAAATTAGAACAAAATATTAAAAGTAAGTTAAAAAACTTTTTTTCTAATTTTTATAAATTTCTTCATAGTACTCTTTATACATTTCAGCTTCGACTTTAATAGACAAGACTGAGGTCTGTAACATTTGATTGCCTTATTCTCGACCATAAATATCACAATATCACAGTGATACCAAATTGATATCAGAAATTTGTTTCATAGTCATTATCTACATAATTCCCAAAGCAAACTTGCCCTGGGAGAACAAGGTCAAGAGTCATGAAAATTAGAATAATTTTTAGAATAGTTTTTTTCTTAAAAACTGTATTTTTGACAGTTTTTGTTGGTTGATTTGAACAGAATAATTATTATGTATTTAAGTAAATTAAAGGAGCTAGGAAACCATCTTAGAGTTTTAAATAGACATTTTCAAAATAAATTGAAAAAACAGCAGAACGCCATAAAATTGTTATAAAACGCCATTTATTTAATTTAAATAAAAAATGTAATGAATTTTAATCAATTTAATTTTTTTTAGAAATTTTGAAGTATGTAATAAATTGAGCTTTTAAATTGTTTTATGTAACAGGACACCGAAAAACATATTACTATTAAAAATTGTGTTCTAGCAGGTTATGAGCTGCAAATAAGGTTTGTTTGTCGATGTATAGTCTCAGAACTTAGTAATCACAAAATTATAAAGTATATTTTTATTCCTGACATTTATGACACGAGCCCGTTTTTCTAAAAAGCTCTGGAGAAATGTATTGCTGGAGAACATCCCAGCAAAATCTTCGCTTACATATAATCGAAAAAGTAATCCAGAAAATTTCATTCATCGCTTACCCTCTCGCTTACTAAACCCATTATTTTTATATAGCCAGTCATTAGAGGTAATCGAAAGCGCTGTCACTTGAAAAGATTAAGCGCTTACAACGGTTGGTTTATAATTGATTTCACGAAATTAATACTTGAATAACAACTTTCAAGTTGATGTGAATGCATTTATTACGGATTACAGATTAAATTTAAGTTCTTGCATTAGCATTTATGTAATGCATTTTAGAATCGATTAAAAAACAAGACCTAACGAAAAATTTTGCTGGGATATTGAATGAAATGTCTACTATACTAGCATGTGCTCAACTTCTTAAGATGAATATTTGAAGTACAAAAGCTTTTTTAAAAAATTTTATGGAATATAAAGTGAGGAATATATATATAGGAATATACTTGAATTCATCACTTTAATGATGAATAAAAGACAAATGAAAAATAAAACCATTAAAGAATGACCTTGACTTACCCGAAGTCAAAATACTCAGGTTGAAGTTTATTCGAATTCATTTAGGTTATATTTTTTTTCCAATTTTTCATATTTCAAACTCAGAGTACGTTTTATTTATCAAGAAAACAAGACTAATGTATGAACTTTCAATTCAACACACTAATTTTTATGTAAATTATGAAGGTTTTGATATTTTGGTGACGTCACTTTCTATGGAAGTATTCACAAAATTTTGTTGAATTTCAACTTCAGGGTATATGTTTCAAATTTAAGCATTACAGGTGCTCCAATTTAGCGAGCACCGATTTAACGAACTTCCAATATAACGAACCCTTATTTAATGTTCGTTGTTGACTCTATATTGCGAACATTTGAAATTGTAGGTATTCTATTGAACAAACATTTGCTTTCTGAGCGTGCTTCGTTTGTTTTTGAATTTGTAATAACATTGATATGTATTTACTTATCTAATTCTCAAATAGTCCCCTCGGGTTAATATACATATTGTAGGGTTTCCTTTTTAAAAATCATTATAGGAATGTATTGACATAATCTTGGATTTTTCATTTGGAGTGTGAACAGATTTTAACCAGCAGCTTTCTAAACATTTAATAATAATAATTAATAATACCTAAAACAAGTTCAAAAATTCAACTTTATTGGAGTGCATAATTAAAACAAAAAATTTAAGGATATTTGTTTCAAGTTGACTAATATATAAGCTTTGTTATATGATAAAAAACTCGAAAATAGTATTACCGATTTAATGAACTTTTCGATTTACCGAACGACCCTGGACATTTTATCTTTCGTTAAACTGGAGCACCACTGTATGACAAATCTCAAATAATGAAAATTATTTCATTATGGACTTTAAAAAGATTTGCATTAAAGACACGGCTGTAATCGTGTGGACAAACTAATGAACAGATAGACAGACGAACATGGCTTAATCGACTCATGGTCGTGAAAAAAATTTCGTGACAAAATTATTTTGTCCACTACGCTTTGCGGGTGAAGTATAATAAATATTTAATGCAAAACTTTGAAAAACGTACAAGTAGATTATGGTAAACGAGTCGGTACAGCAGATAATCAGATTTTTCTTATTCCTGGTAATGCCAATGAATCAAAAAACGTTGTTTATACTGAAGTATTAAATAACTAAATTGGAAATATCATCACTTTATTATAATTATACTATTTAATATAATTTGCTTCCAAATACAAATAATATGCAAATATTTTACCTTTTTTTATTATTGAAATTTTTCAAATATACAAAGGTATTATTGATAAAGAGAAAATGTCCGTGGCGAAGCCTCGGACGACTGTGGCCTGCTAGTCTTATATACTTATTTTAGTAAAAAAATGGCAATCATTAAGTTAGAGTAAAAAAAAAGAGTTTTTGCCACATTGCTGTCAGTCTTGCATTGAGAAACTTAATTCAATTCCTTTTTATGTCATTTTGCAAAATTCGGATGTTTTTGTAATTGATTAAGTTACTCTAGGATGACGTAGAAAAGAAATTAATCCATTTCCGATCTAGTCTAGAAGAGCTTCAGAAATGCAATACTGACGACTGAAACCTTGCTAAAACTTTGTAGCGTTAAAGCTTTTATATTTCAGTTTATCATTAAAATAAAAACGCAACAATTCGGTTCACAAGAAAACCAAACATTTTAAAAACGAAAAAGATTTACAAAAATTTTCCTAAAATAAAAAAAAAAAACTTTGAAAAGACTGTGACTGTGCTTCTTATGATCAATTGTGTTGTGTTTTATTAAATAAGGGTGTGAGGGCAGCAGTAGCACAAGTGACAAAAATTTAATTTTTCAATATAAGGCATTAAAGTTTAACTGAATAAAAGTATAAATCTACTAAAAAGAGATTAAAAATGTATTCGTAAAATAATGTTTCGCTTAGTGACCGGTTTCCACTTGTAGAGAATGGAATGGTGATCTGGTTACAGATACGCAGTGCGCATTGAAATTATGGGGACAGCATTTTTTCAATCTGCTTGCAGGCGACGATACCAACAATTCCACCCTTGGAGAATGCAGTCTGGCACCATCTATCGACGGTGATGGAGTGGAAATTCCACCACCTAGTCATGACGAAGTTAAAGTTGCTATCCATTGACTCAAAAACAACAAAGCCGCAGGAGCTGACGGCCTGGATGCTGAATTGTTTAAAACCGGCGGCGGTGAATTCATAAGGTGCATGCATCAACTCATCAGCAAAATATGCGGAAAGCATGCCCGACGGTTGGAATCTCAGTGTGCTTTGTCCTATACTTAAGAGAGGAGACCCGACAATCTGCGCCAACTACCGAGGTATCAGTCTTATTTCCATCGCATACAAGGTTCTTTCGAGCATATTGTGTGAAAGATTGAAGCCGCATACTCCAACACTGATTGGACCTTATCAGTGTGGCTTTCGTCCTGGCAAGTCCACCATAGACCAGATTTGTACACTACGCCAAATCCTTGAGAAAACCTACGAAAACTAAATCGGCACCCATCATCTTTTTGTTGATTACAAAGCTGCGTTCGATAGCCCGATTCGGGATTGCCTCCTTGCGTATGCTGATGATATTTTTATTATCGGCAGAACCAAGAGAGATGTAACCGCTGCTTTTGCCGCAATCGAAAAGGAATCAGCCAAAGTAGGTTTGACGGTGAACGAAGGCAAAACAAAGTATATGCTGTCTGCAAATAGGAAAGTGCGGCGTCTAGGCTCCCTTGTTACAGCAGGCAAATATAACTTTGAAGTTGTCAAGGAGTTAACGTACCTTGGCACCGCCGTAAATAGCAACAACAATGTCAGCCTGGAGATAAAGCAAAGAACAACAAGCCTCTCTCAATCGACAAAACTAACACTCTGCAAGACGCTCATCATACCTGTGCTTTTCTATGGTGCTGAGGCATGGGTGGTATCGCAAACAGATGCAGCCGCTCTTGGGGTGTTCGAGAGGAAAGTTCTTCGCAAAATCTTTGGTCCTGTTCGAGTTGGCGGCGACTATCGCATTCGAATGAACAAAGAACTGTACGAGCTCTACAACGACATTGACATAGTCTAGCGTATATCAATTCAGCGACTACGTTGGCTGGGTCATGTCTTTCGTATGTATAAAGAAGCTCAAGCGACAAAGGTGTTTGAGGCGAAAGGTGCATGCCTCCGATGGATTGACGAGGCCGAGGAAGCTCTTACCGCGTTTGGTGAAAGAGATAGGAGACGGCGCGCGCGAATCAGAGACGCCTGGCGAGAGCTGATGAAGTCGGCCGTAACCCGTCAACGAGTTGTCATGGCCACCTAAGTAAGTAAGTAAGTGGCCGGTTTCTGTAATCTGTGACACTTTTATTGCACTTTTTAATCGACTGCAAAAAAGAGGAAGTTCTCAAGTTCGTTGGTTTCTCTGTTTTGATTTTTTTTTTGTTGCAAATGTATGTACATCGATTGCTCCTAAAGTACTGGCTCACTTGCCGTAATTTTTTGGCAACATATAGAGACCATTAGCGCGAAGGTACCCCTCTATGAAAGTGGGCTGTATTCGACAAAGGGGCGTGTCGCAATAAGAAAAACACTGTATCTCAGTACATATTGACAATTACGTATTTACTAAGATGGCGCTTACAACCGTTGGTCGGTTTTGGCCTGATCAAAGAATTTGCGCCAGCCTTTTTTGTCGTGCGCTTGCTGGCGCCAGTTGAAAACTCCAAGCGTTGTCAGGTTATCCAATGCCTGGTCTTTCCAACGGAGATGCGGTCTTCCTCGTCTGCGTTGGCCACCGCTGGGTACCGAATCCAATAATTTTTTCGCTGGAGCTTCGTCGTTCATTCTCTTGACATGACCTAGCCTGCGAAGCCGCTCTATTTTAACACGCTTGACTATATCGATGTCGGCATATAGCTCATACAGCTCAAGGTTCCATCGTATTCGGTACTCGCCATTTAGTAGGACGGGCATGATTATTGACTTAAAGAGCGTTAATTTTGTATGTCGAGATAGAGAGCTCTGCTTCTCAATTGCCTACTGAGCCCAAAGTAACATCTGTTGGCAAGAGTTATCCTTCGTTTACTCTCAATACTGATATCGGGGGAGTTAATGCTGGATCCCAGGTTAGCAAAGACCTTCACTAACTCAAAGGAGGTGTTGTCAACAGTGACGAAGTTTCCAAGACGCTGGGACTGTTTGTTTGTTGACACAAGATACTTCGTTTTATCTGTGTTCACTGCAAGACCCATTCGACTCGACTCTTTTTCTAGCTTGGTGAATGTTGCACTGACTTCGCCTGTATTATGGCCAATGATGTCAATATCATCAGCATACGCCAGCAGCATAACATTTTTATAGAAAATTGTGCCGCTGCGTCTCAGGTCAGCCGCTCGGATGATCTTCTCCATGACTATATCAAAGAAATCGCATGATGAGGAAACACCTTGTTTGAAACCTCGCTTGGTATCGAACGGAGGAAGACGTATTAGCTTCGCAGGAATACCAAATTCAGACATGATGGAGTATAGGTGGCTCCTTATTGGACTGTCGAAGGCGGCTTTGAACTCGACAAAAATATGGTGTGTGTTGATTTGTTTTTCGAGGGTCTTTTCCAAGATTTGTCGGATCGTGAAGATCTGGTCAATGGTGAAGCTTCCAGGTCTGAAGCGACACTGATAAGGTCCAATCAGTTGGTTGACGATGGGCTTCAGTTTTTCACACAATACGCTCGACAGGACCTTATATGCGATATTAAGAAGGCTAATCCCACGATTGTTGGCGCAAATGGCGTGATCGCTTTTCTTGTGGATTGGGCAGAGCACACTGAGGTTCCAATCATATTGTTTGATTCAATATTTCCGTCTAGACGGTACATTAACCGTATAGATGCTTAAATCAATTTATGCTAATTCCAGATGGCCAGATTAATACCACTTCTTTTATACCAAAAAAATCTTAAACTGTGAGCAAACTGTTTAATTAACAATTTACAAAATAAAATAATACAAAAATGTTTACTTAATAAATTACACAATATGGTACAACGACAGTAAACAAAGCAAAAGAAGCCAACGTTATAAATTGCTAATTTTACACTAATCAAAATTCTTAAAATTTTCAATATTTACAAAATCGAAATATATTTTAATTGACTGTGCCAAAAAAGCGTTGACTTAAAAAGAAAACAATGCATTTTTTGCTAGTATAGCAACCAAAAATGTATGACTGCGCACCAAACTTACGCTGCTCTATATTATTAAGTAACCAAAACGCTTTGTCAAGGTGAGTCGCTTAGCACATTTAGTTGTTGTTGTCGGCGATATTCTTGCACATTCTCCCGCGCGTTGAATATATAACCAACAATTTAGGCAACATTGATGGAGAAATCAGAGCGAGTAGTAGACCATGTTACTGGTATGGTTGCTTTGTTTGGAGTGGCTGATAAATAACGCTTCCTTGTTTTGCTCTTCCAGAGGTAATAAGCAATTATCGAACTAATATGCGATAAGGTTGTACATTGTCATTCCAATGTGTATGTTGTCAACGCGTACATTCCTCCAAAGAGCAGTGCTGACGTCTATGCAAACCTTGCGGATTGCATAGAATACATTTTAAATTTTCTTGACGTTAATGACGACATTTTATTGTTGGGTGATTTTAATTTGCCTGACTTAAAATGGCATTCTTCTGACGATGATACATATTATTTGTATCTTATTCGAAGACCCGCCAAGAACATATATTTGCTGATAATATATGTTCTGACTTACAACAAGTGAGTTGTATTTATAATAGTCTTAATCGACTTCTTGACCTGGTCTTAACTAAAGACAGTAACAATGTCATTGTTAAGAGGGCCTTCCATACTCTTATAACTGTTGATGAATACCATCCACCATTGAGTATTTGGTACAAATCAGAAACAGAAAATATAGTTAATTCAAATTCCATAAACAAAGTTTATGAATTCAACTTTAAACTGACTTTTTGAAGTTGAATAATTTGATTCTTAGTAAACTCAATGTAATTTTAGGATACATAAATGAAAATAATCTTAATAATTCCATTAGTTATTTTTATTTGGAACTCTTTGCTCTGTTTTCTCAATCCTTACCATATAGCCTCAAATTTGCGAATAATTCAACGTACCTCTGGTACACGAAGGAATTAAAAACACTTCGCAACAACAGAAACTGAGCATGGAAGAAATATGTCAGTAGCTTAGACTCAAATGACCTAGAAACTTACAAATGTTTGTTTCTGGAATTTGAAAATTGCTCAGTTACGCTATACAATGAATATTTAGACAATATTAAGCTGAGAATATTGTCTGATCCAAGGACATTTTGGGGATTCATAAATACAAAAAAGAAATCCGTTGGGTTCCCTTCATCATTTAAAACTCTTGACGGATTTACTGATGATCCCGTCATAATCTGTGGCCTATTTGCAACTCTTTTTAAAAAATCATTCTGTTCCGATTCTTTCAACCCTGATGTTGGGTATTTTGATTACATGAGTTCTTCACCGAAGGCTTCTTTGGAATCTATATCCTTTACCGCTGAGGATATTTTTAATTATATTGGATCGATAATTGAAGATTTTAGCGCTGGACCTAACGGAATTCCTGCCGCTGTGTTAAAACAATGCGGTTCTTCTTATGTCAACCACTTTCTTTGTTGTTTAATAACACGGTGTGACCACCAAAAATCTTCTAGAATGATTCTAAAAATTATAATATTAAACATTAGGAGTGCAATGCAAGTAGTCTGAGGTCTGCGTCACATCTGAGTTCCGAGATGCGGTAATTTTAAAATGTGGACGTTGCGATCACTTATTTACTTTTCAAAACGTAAGTTGTGGTCAAAAACAATTCAAAAATATAATTTCCCAATATAATTTTGGTCGCTGATTCCAAAAAAGTAAAGTTTTGCAATAAAATACTTTTTACCACGATGTCCGTGGACTTTTTTTGCTACATATTAAATTTTTTTAAATAAATTTAGTTTTTGGCTCATTCCACAGAAATGAGGAACGGAAACATGAATTCTAAAATGCATGTATTTGATTTAATTTTTGGTTTTCGAATTGAAGTGGAATCTTAAGTTAGTCCTGCTGCAAAAATATTTTTAAATGAAATGCTTTTTTATATTATTTTGACAATTTAACTAAACAAACTTCGAGGTGAAAAAAATTTTTAAATATTTTGATTTAATTTAAACCTTGAAATCAGTCATCTTTTGATACAACTTTAAAAAAAATAAGGTTAGTAATATTAAAAAAGATATTAATGTTGTGTTAGAATAGTTTGTAATTATGATTGGTTACTGCGTTTTCAAAGTACAAAATATTTAAACTGAGTGTTTTTTCTGTGTCACACCCGTCCCAAAAAAGGCTATAGTTTTCCTAAGGAGCAACATGGGCTTATGATAAGAATGAAACTTTCCTAAAGTAAGGATGTTGATGTTTTACATAAATTTGTTAACTTTTTTCATTCAATTAATTATTTTTATTCTTCATTTCCGTTACAAGAAGTTGGTCACACACCGAACGGTTTTCAAAATTTTTTCTAATAATGAAATTTTTGCAAGTATATTAATAAATTCTTTGATTAAAACAAGTTTTGTAAATTGATATATAGCGAAATCATTTGTATAGGTATTAATTTGATCAAAAATTCATGCGAAAAATTTTTTGCAAAAAAATATTTTTTTTTAAATATATTAAAAACTTGAAAATATTTGTATAGGTATTAATTTGATTAAAAATTCATGCAAAAAAATTTTTTGCAAAAAAATATTTTTTTTTCTAAATTAATACATTAATTAAAAACATGTTTTTTTGATTTAAGTGTCAAAAATATGTGAAAGTTATTAAACCCATTAAGTTCTTATATATAATTCCCACATCATTCGCACTCGTCACACCCGGGACAATCTTATGTCACACCCGTCCCATTTAAAAGTTTAAAAAAGAATGGTTATCGCCATTTTTTCAAAATATTTTTCACTGGTATTCTACAGAAAATATATTAAATTTTAATAACTGCAAGTCAAAAAATGGTCGCATTGTGGCAGATAGACTGAATTTCAATGCTAAACTCAGAATTTTTAGTTTTTAAACTTGTGCTCGTCACACCCGTCCCAGGTGTTTAAGCGAATGTAACTATTAAACTAGTATAAATAATTGCATTATGTTTTAGCATTTTGAAACCTTGGGGCATTTTCTAAAATACCCTATAGTATATTGCTAAAATTTTAACCGGTTAATACCATTTTCAGCACGATAAAGTAGTCAAAACGTCACACTCATCTGTATGGAATGAGCCTTTTGTAGATTTTATTTCTAAATAACATGGTTGAAGTAAGCAAATTTATTTTTCAGCTAGAAACCAACAAAGATCTCCGATAAAAGATGTTAAATTTTTGCCGAGGTATCTGGTTTTCATAGGCTTGCACGTTTGGTGAAAACGCTCGCCTTGCTCGTCCGACTCAGTGGGTATTTGACGCTCGAATTCTTCCAGATGATAGTGTAAGAAGTGAGTTTTTAAAGACATTCGAACTCATCGTCTTTTACAAGCTTTCGAATGTCTGAACCCACGAGCATACCTTAATAAAAAAAAATATGTATATTGACTATTCGAAAAAAGTTAAGAAAAGAAGGCATTCAGTAAACGAATTACCTTCTTTTAGTTTTGCAGCACTAATGCGAGGAAACTTGTGGCAAAGATACTGGAAACTTGCAGAATCTTGCGGCATGATTTAATGAAATTTTTCATTACGCATAGCTTGACATGGAGCGTTGGCAGTAGTATTTTATCTATAGGCACTAAAGCTTCGCGCACAATATTATATTCGCAGATATTCCGATCAGTTCGCCTCGGCCAATCATTTTCCGTGTATTGATTGCTGATATGACGGGTGTTCCACTCGCACAAATAACAAGCAAACTTCGTCCATCCAGGGCCCTATTGCACCAACTACTTATCACTTATCACTTTTCAACTTATCAAATAAGTTTTTTTCTGCTAAGTGTAAGTGATAAGTTTTTTCTACATCAAAATTTGGATTTCACTCATTTTCACTTTTCAACTTATCTAGTTTTTAAAGTGTAAGTGATAAGCGTTGCACCAAACTTTTAAAAAACTTTTCAAATAAATTTACTTATCAAACAATTGAAAAATATTTTCGTACGTGAAATATGTTATGAAAATAACTCTGGAAAAAAACTGATTTTTTGGTGAAGAAGAAGAATAAGAAGAAGGTACAAATAATTTAACACAACTCGTTCAAAACTATTTATTGAAAACAATTCAGCAAATTTTATTTTATTTTGGCGGCATGTCTTGAGAAAACCACAATCCTTAGAAGTAGCAATCAATCAGGACCTTTTGTGGTTCTATAAAGGCATGTTTCTTTGAGTTGTCACCTTCAGAAAATTTCAATCGTCAGAGCATAATCCTTTGATAGCCCAATATATGAGAGATTATGGTGGCCTTAGTCTGATCCTAACCCTTTTTTCTTAAGAGACGGATAAATCTTAAAAATAGAGGTAATTGGGCTATAAACTCCTTTAAGCCAGAAGATGTAAATGGTACTTTTTCAGCTCTTTTGCTGCAGACAATTCAGCTTCAGCTTAGACTATGGCAATCTACCTGTAGCATGGAGAAAATTGGTAGCAAAATACCTGCCTGGTTTGGCATTAGCTTGGTAAGTAATCTAAAATCTTTTAGACCTATCAGTCTTATGTTCTTCATACAGAAAACTTCACAATTAGACCGATAGGTGTTTTGTATAGTGTGGATGTGGTATTTTATATCAGAAAATGGGAAAAAAATGTAACTTAAAACACCGCATAAAATCGCGCGCACTTAAACATTTTTCTCTCTCTATTCCACATTTGGCTCTTCGACTCAAACACAAGCAAAATCACTACCACGCATAAGAAAGAGAGCGGAATAAATGTAAGGGATTGTGCTGTTTGATCAAAAAACATTATTTGCTTTGTTGTGCTTTTTGATCATGAACAAAAAACCGAACCTTATGTTCCACGGCGAATGTAAGTGAATGTCAGTGCTGCTGAACAACAATGTTCAATGTTTGGCGCTTGCAAACATTTTTTTAAAGACGCTGCATTTATTTACGTTTTTTTTTTAATGTCTTTGATTTCGATATTGTAGCTTATTTAAATTCTAAGATAAAGCGCAAAATATGTTTATGTCACATTGCCATTGCTGCCACTCCCACTAGTCCAATAACGCTAAATTTTCATATATTTTTTGAAAATGTTAGGTGTTTTCCTTTGATTTCGTTATTCTAGCTTTTCTGAATCTAAGATATAGTGCAAAATGTGTTTAAGGTGTACTACAGCTGCCCGTCCACATGTCCAAAATTTCTTATGTCCAAAATTTGTTAGCATGCGCCAACAAATTGTTCTACAAATTGTTAGGTTCGGTTTTTTGATCATGATCAAAAAGCACAACAAAGCAAATAATGTTTTATATTTTAAATAAATAATGTATCAAACAGCACAATCCCTAAAATTTTATTGGTAGTGATATGGTAGTGATTGTGCTTGTGTTTATGTAGAAGAGCGGAATTCGAATAAAGCCGAATAAAGATTGCGCTCTCTCGAACCCAACAAAAAGGAACCGTTCGTTAAGGTTTTTTTCCATTCCCTGTTTTATATTTATTGTTTTAAATGACTGGCTGTGGTCCCACATTGCAAACATGAATTTGTGTTGCAAAAGTTAATCCAATGGAAAATACTTTTATTTAAGGAATGTTTTAATAGTTGCAGTTTTTATAAGCACTATGTTCTTCTAAGCACTAGGTCGTTCTTTGTTAGGAACACTTTTTTGAAAAGTATATTTTTTCTTAGCAAATATAATGAAAACTTATCAAAATTTTATTTGATATGTTTTCAATAATTTTTTGGTGCAACAAAAACTTTTAATTTCTATACAATTTTGACAAATGTATCACTTTTCAAAATAAAAGTTATCACTTTGCAGTTATCCAATTTGGGAAAACAAAAATTTTCGAATGGAGTACTTTTCATAACTCAAAAAAAAAAAATTATCAAATTTTTGTTTCGTGCAACACAAAATTATCAAATATTACGATAAGTTGCAAAGTGAAAAGTTGTTGGTGCAATTGGGCCCAGATTGCATTCCGATTACGATCGACACAACTTTCAAATCGCCGCACAGTCGCCAACGATGACCATTATACTTTACGCATTCAAAAATTCGTTTTCATTTTGTAATACGTTTCTTTCATTTCTATCGCGTATGCTATCGGACAAACGGTTTTGTGTTATCGACAAATAACAACACGGCTTTCAGGCTATCCTTCGAGGAGTCGATAAAGTGGCGCCATTGATCTGAATCATATTCGATTCCCATTTCTTTCATTAAACCACCCACATCTGTGCAGTAAACAAATGTATTCTCTGCATTATATACAAAATATTTCGTTAAGTTTTGGTGACGATTTCGAAAAATGTGAACGGGAACGCTTGGTTCGATTACATTAATGGCCTTCAACTCGCTCACAAAAAGTTCTGATTTTCGTTGCGAGAGCTCCAGTTTTCGCACTATTTTGAACAGGTTGACTTGTGACTTGTGACTTGTGATTTGTGGAGCAGGTGGTCGATATCCAGTTGGAGTATATGTTGAAGACTATATTGCAGTTGCAAAAAAGTAGTTATAAATAAATGGAGTGCAAATAAGGAGCTAAATTGATGCAGTAACAGCACCAAAAATCAAAGAATCGCTTACATGACGGTTCAATAAATCCAGATAAATTGTCTGATTCGGCATCAATATTATTAGAAAAAAATGGCACTGGCAAACTCATCTGAGTGCGGTACAAGTAAAATAGTCGACGCTGTGGCTTTGTATTCGTATCTGCTTCGATTTCTCATATTCAGTTTAAGCACAGTTTTATTTGCGGAAACATAACAGTTGCCTTCATTATGTGCGAAAATCGGATGCCAAATTAAGGGTATTCCAAAGGGCATTTTTTTTTACCTGTGCTTTCTTTTTTGATCAAAAATTGAAGTCAATGTCGACGTGCATTGAACGCAGCACAAGTTTTGCGCCCACGGATTGTCAAGCACAGGATCCATCATAAAGTATTTTTTATAGGCTTCTTGCACACGCGTTGTAAAATTTCTACGCATTTTTTCCGGCGTGTGTTTACCACATATATTATAAAAAAGTTTTACTTTTATTGTGCAATCCGACAAGATTAACAATATAACGAACAAATAACAAATTTTTTGTGATACTATCACTATTCAACTGTTATTTTATTTGTGTAAAATTGTGAAACGGCAAATCGATTTGATGTAAGTTGGATTGTTGGATAAATATTTTATCACAAAAATTTATTTTTTTTTTGAATCAGCGACCAAAATTATGTTAGGAAAGTATATTTTTTAATTTTTTCTCGACCACAACTTACATTGTAAAAAGTAAATAAGTGATCGCAACGTACAAATTTTAAAATAACTGTCTCGGAACCCATATGTGACCCAGACCTCCGACCACCTATATTGCACTCTTAGAGGTGCCCACTATCATGATTTTTTGGAATTATTCTAGAAGATTTTATTTGTCTTAATTTGGTCACACCGTGTAAATCTATAAATGAAAGCATTTTTCCTTAATTTTGGAAAAAATCATTTATGGGCCCCATCTATAAAAAGGGTTTACACCGACTTTAGTAAAGCGTTTGATGAATTACCACATCATTTTATTTTATTTAACCTCAAGTTATTGGGATTTTCAGAACATTGTGTTACCTGGTTTAAATCGTATTTGATAGAACGATCTTATCAAATACGATTCCGAAGGTAGTCTAAGAGCTAGTGAACCATCTGACTAACCCGTTTCCCACAAATCTAGAAAATTTTCAAGTGATGATTTATTATCAGTCTATTAAGGAAATACTGTTCTGGCAGGGATCTCGCGGTTGCATCATTGTCCTTTACATTTTTGAAAATGATAAGGATGACAAGGATAAAATTTTAATATGTTGTAATTTACATATATTAAAGCGTAAAAAAAAATTGCCAGCCCATTTGGATGGTTGCAAGTATCTGCCAGAAGACAGCAAAGTTGTTATCGGGATGGTAATTCATGACATGCTTCCCACAAGGGTGAAATTTTGAGGGCATATTCTTACCATAGTTTTAAAAGTATATCTCAACAGCCCGCCTATTCTGACGGTTGCAAGTGTCTGCCAGACGAGCATTTAATAGCTATGACGTTTGATGGGAGTGCGAGCAAAACAGGCTTGTACGAGTTCTATTGTCAAAAATAGAGGATGCATAGAGGATTTTGAAGGTGCTTTGTTCAGATTGCAGCCAAATGATCCCTAAACAGTAGTAAACTTTTTGCTACTTTGAATACTTTTAGTGTTGCTATTCATCATATTTCATTACTACTATTCTACTTCTCGTACCAAAAGCCATTAATGATGCTACCCACATTATTAAACACTCTCACCTGTTAATTTATGCAGATGATATGAAAATATACAGAACAATAAATAAAGACGACTCCAACCTACTCCAGGCGGACCTGAAGTCTTTTGAAGCTAAGTGCTTTTAAAGTAATATGTTTCTAAATCCTGATAAATGCCAAACTACGACCTTTTCGCGTAAAAGGAATAATTTAATTTTTGATTACAATATGAAAGATACTGCTTTAAGTCGTGTAGGTGCCGTCAAAGACCTTGGTATATGCATGGATTCTACCCTATCGTTCAACAGTCATATTGATTACATTTGTAAAAAGCATCTTCAATGCTTGGTAAAACCTTCCTCCTTACGAGGATCGTTTAAAACTATTAAGAATGCAATATTTAAGTGAACGAAGGAAGCGTGCGGATATCGTCTATTTACACCAACTTATAACCGGTGTATTCGATTGTCCGGAATTACTTTCTCTTATAAACTTAAACTCTAACCGTAAAAGTAGTAGAAATGCTAACAACTTAATTTATCTACCATTTAGTAGAACAAATTACATGTCTACTGCTCCCTTAAACCGCATGAGGTTTAAAAGGTCAACTCAAAAGTAGATTGAAAGCTATTGTGTTATTAGATCTGTATTTGTGTATGCATGGTTAGTTGTTATGTCCTGTGTTCTCTCCGAGTCCAATCCATTCTATGGTGGGTAAATTTTTCCCACATTAACCTGTTTTGAGCCGCTGGAATTCATGACATTGAAATATTTCAATGAGATCTGGATTGTGGCTTCAAATAGATTAATGCTGAGAAAGTGCGAAAAAGCTGTAGTAGCTTCAATCTTATGTTATTGCATGATAATTACGACTGACAGAAATAATGCTACGTACCCGATTGCAGTCTGATGATAATTCATACCGTGAATTTTAGATGGCATACTAAGCAGTTGTTTGGAGAGCGACTGTTGTACGGCGGTTAGATTTCGTATTTGAGTGTCGTAATGCCCAATCTCTATCTTGTGTATGAGCGGTTCAAAACCTCTAAGGTTAGCAAATTCAGTGAAGTTTCCTAGTCTGGTGTATGAAGAATGCACAGTACTGGAAATGGGTTGGAGCCCTTGAATCGTGAGATCCTTCCGCTTTAGAATGCAATTAGGTTGGAACTTAAGCATTCCTACGCCTTCCAATGATAGCTGAAGTACATCGTTGCCACAAACTACACTTATCTTAGACGGATGCCTTAAGTCGTATATCTACTTGTTTTCGTGATTTAATTAAACCCAGGTTGCATTGGATGCAATTGGATTGTGATTCATTATTTAAAAGATGAACTTCGCATGAGCATATGTCAGAATCCTTGTTATATGAAGCCTGGCTATTGTAGCATAAACAAACATCTTCCTTGAAAATTGTGCATTTATCTAATTCGGAAATTCTCACAGGAACATATTGATCGCGATGGGACGACATTGCTATGACTTCATTGCATGGCTTGATTGTGACCATAATGTTGTCGTATATACTAGGTACTGGTATTATTCTGTATGTGTCAAATTGCAGCTGGTCGACCAACGGAAGTGAAATAAGAAAAATTATGTGGTCCTTGGACAAACCTCGCTTGATCCTCATTAACTTGTACATTGTCAAGAGGTCGTCATCATGATTTATTGGCAACTCGACGGCTTTTGGTAGATGATTATTTATTTTCAGTATTTTGTCTTGTATTTGACGTGGTGATAGAATTGTTGGATTAATTGTTCCATGGCGAGTGTCCGTCAATATCTTAATTAAGGATGTTTGTGAAGTCCGAATGTTTGATGCCACCATTGTTAACTGAATGGATGCCACCATTGTTAAAAACTTGTTGCAATAGTGTAGTGATACGCGTTGTTTTTGTTGATCGAAAGTGTCGTTATCGTTACTTAGGTTTTAAACGCGTGTTTTAATTTTTAAGATTTTAAGGCCCTGCCTATGGGTTTTTAGCCGGCGTTTAAAACGCCACTGGCTCTAATTAAAAAAAAAGACCTGAGCAGATGAATGCTCAAAGGTAGTTAAAATATAAGCAGATGTATGCTTGGTATTGAATGTTTATTTTTGAGGATTGCACCTCCTTAAAAAGCAAAATAAAAGTATTTTGATAATAGTCAAATTGAGTCAAAATGCTAAAAATATAATAACTTAAAATAAATAAATAGAGCCTTAAATTTTACATAAACAAAAGTGTTATACTTCTTTGAGTTTAATCATAACATAGTGATGTGCTTAAAATTAGTGTGATAGTGCAGGCGGTTATAGGGTATTCTACACCCCCATCCTCAAGATTAAAATTATTTGATTTTAAGATAATAATTTTTTCAAAATTTTTCTTATATTATACAATTCAAAAGATAAATGTGAGTTTAAAACTTACTTACAAATAGTTATACAATTCAATAATAGTATTATGTACTATATATGTGATACTTTCACTTTGATTATTAAATTCATTAAATCCATTTTTTTAATAAATTATTATGATATTCTTTAATTTTTCCATTTACATCTATAATTGAATTTACTCCATTTTTATCGACTATTCTATATGGACCATGATAAGGTGGTTGATTTTTCTTTCTATTCATCTTTTTTATTATTACATTATCTCCGATCTTTAAATTTAACGGGTTAAAATTTTCATTATTTCTTATTCGATTTTCTTTTGATATTTTTATTAATTCTTCAGTCTTTTTTAATGAATATGCTAATCTTACTTTTAGTTCTTGCGCATAGTTATCTGTATTGTTATATTTTGAATTTACTGAATTATCATTTGGAAGGTTCGCTAACCTGCCAAAAATGAGTTTAAATGGCGTGTAATTTGTATCAACATGAGGTGTAGTATTGTAAGCAAATGTGAAGTATGGTATCCATTGATCCCATTCGTCACCTTTACAAAAATTTAATAAGTATTCATTTAATACTCTATGATTATGTTCTATAGAACCAAGTGTTTCATGATGGTATGGAGTACTAAAAATTTGTTTTATCTCTAATAAGTTGCATATCTCTGATAGTAATTCGTTGGTAAACTCTGTACCCTATCTAGCTTTAAAATTTTAAAATTACCATATATCAGAATTAAGTTTTCGATAATAGTTTTTGCGACTGTTTTCGCGTCTTTTGTCTCCATTGAACAAGCAATTATATACTTTGTTAATTCACATAGCATTGTGAGTATGTATCTGTAATTATTTGTTAGATTTAAAAGGCCTACTGTATCTATCGATACGACTTCGAAACTAGTTCCTGGCGTGTTTGTTATTGTAAGTTTTTCTTTTGTATGTTTTTTTTGTTTATTTATTTTGCATTTTTCGCAATTATTTATGAATTTCTTTATCATTTTACACATATTCTTCCATATGTATCTTTGCTTTATTTTTAAAATTGTTTTTCTAATCCCCATATGACCTCCGTGGGTCGAATTATGATATTCCTCAATTATACTTTTCTGTTTTTCTATATCTATTACTTTTTCCGGTTCTCTATTAATCAATATCTTTAAATTTTCTTGATCTCTTTTCAAACTATTATAAATCTTTTTAAATTTTTCTTTCTCTACTGTTTTAAATATTATATCATTCGCATTTAGTGCTAATTCTTCTATTCCTAACTTATGCATTTTTGACAACAGTTTCTCCAGAGTCAGCTGTGTGAACAAAGGATTATCGCTGCATCTTGCAATTACTTCATTATCTTCTATATATATTTGGGTTCCCTTAAAATCTTTTTCTATTATAAATTTAAGCTTTCTTATTTTGTTTACATCCGATATTGATGTACATTCCCAAGCAATTAGTTGATCAGACGTTTTGCTGGAAAGACATTTTTTGTTGTTAAAATCCGAGTTTTTTGTATGGTTATTTTTATCCATACTCCTTGTTATTGCTAGTATTTTCTTGTCTTCATGTTCCAATCTAGTTGGAATCATGGCTTTAAGTGAGTTGCTATTTCAAATTATGCGCGACAATGCGTCTGCGTTGGTATTCATTTTGCCTGTTTTATATATGATTTCAAAATCATAGTCGCATAGGTCTAACCTGATTCGTGTCAACGTTGACGACGGATTTTTATGCGTAAAAAGAGACACTAATGGTCTTTGGTCTGTTACGACTAAAAATCTGCGACCGTAAAGATATGGTCTAAAAAAATTAATTGCCCAATGTGTAGCTAGTAATTCTTTTTCTATAATTGGTTTATTTAAATCATGTTTTCCCAGTGAATTGCTCGCATAAGAAATTGGTAAATCTGATCCGATCTCACCTTGCGATAAAACTGCGCCAAATGCAAAATTTGAGGCATGAGTTGTTAACACAAAAGGTTTATCGAAGTCAGGGTATTGCAGTACTGGTGGATTTAGTAGTAAAGTTTTTAATGTTTCAAATGCATTTTGGCATTTCTCAGTCCAGACAAATTTTTCATTTTTCTTTAAAAGAGAATTAAGGTCTTTGGCTATATCAGCAATTTTTGGTATGAAGCGCCTATAATAGTTGCAGAAAACAACAAATCTTCTAACGTCATCTGCGTTTGTTGGGGTTGGGTAGTTTTCTATTACCTTATTTTTTGCTGGGTCAGTTCTTATACCCGCAGTGGTAATAAGATGGCCAAGATATATAACTTCCGGTTTTAAAAAACAGCATTTATCTGGATTCAACTTTAAATTAAATTTCCTCATTCTTTGAAATATTTTCGTTAGATTTTCATTGTGATGCTTTAAACTGCATCCAAATACAATTATATCGTCTACGTATAGAAAAGCCTCCGCATCTAAACCACTTAAAGCTATTGTTAGCATAGGCTGAAAGCTGTTGGACGATATTTTCAGTCCAAATGGCAAACGTTGGAATTGGAAATGTCCATTTCCTGTTGAAAATGAGGTCAGAGGTCGTGAGTCTTTGTGTAGGTCTATCTGTTGGAATGAGCTGGTCATGTCCAATGTCGAAATGTATTTAGCTCTTCCAAGTCTGTCAAGTACGTCTTCTATTTTGGTAAGTGGGAATTTGTCACTTACGGTTTTCTCGTTTAATTTTCTAAAATCGACGACGAGTCGCCATTTTTTCTTGTCATTTGTTGATTTCTTCGGTACTACGAGTAGTGGAGAATTATAAGGACTGACCAAATGTTCTATTATGTTATCCCTCAAAAGTTGGTCAACCTGTTCGTTTATTTCTGTCATTTGTGTTTGTGGCAGTCTGTAGTTTTTTATGTAAACTGGGTTTGAATCTGTTGTTTGTATTTGTTGCGTATAAAAATTGTTGACGCTTAAATGTTCTCCAGGGAGATGAAAAATATCCTGGTAATCTTTAATGATTTCTATTATTGAGTTTCTTGCTTCTGGTCCATTGCATCCAATGTCTAAATCACTTAAAAGTTTGTTGAGCCTGTCCTTGTTGACTGATTTGTTTCCTTTGTATTGGAAAACATTGTACTTTTTTAAAAGTTCACTTTTACATTTAAATTTTTCAGTATTAAATCTTCCTCTGTTGTATTCAATACTTTAGCATGTGCCACGCCTTTCGCGGGTATTATGCTATTTCCTAAAAATACTCCTTTTGCTATTTCTTCATTCAAAACTATGCTATCATCCAGAACTGTAATGTTTATGGGTACTATTGACTCAGACCGAGCTAGTATTAAAATATTTGTGTTATATTTATCTTTTAAATTTATTGGTATGATTAATTCTTTTTCATTTATACTCAAACTAACTGTATATGTTTCAAAATCTATTTTTGACATATATTTTTCTAAAATATCTCGCCCTATGATTCCATCTGTTGCGATTTGAAAATCATCTTCAACTATATAAAATTTGTGCACAATTATTTCTGATTCTACCATTAATTTCAGATTAGTTGTGCCAATACATTCAATTTCTTCTCTTGTTATTCCTTTAAGTGTTAAAATATTTCTTGTATTAACTTCATCTATATTATTTAATTAACAAATGGAGATATCAGCTCCAGTATCTACCAAGAATTTTAAATATTTATTAGTATTTTTACATTTTCAAATTATGTAATTTGATAAATTTTTCGATATTTTGTACATTAGTTTTTGCCTCTGCGGGTACCATTCTCTGCTACCCGGCCGTAACCGTTTCCCTGTGTTCTGAAATTTCGGTTTGAATTTCTATTTGTGTTATTATTGTTTCTGTAGCTATTTCTTTGATTATTATTCTCATAATTATCGTTTTTAAAATTGTTGTTGTAATGGTTATTGTAACCATTATTTCCAAAATTTTGGCTGTAATTGCCATTATTAGTATTTCTGTATTAAAAATTATGGCTCTGATGGCCATAAGAGTTGCCCCTGTAATTGTTGTTTTTATTATTGTTATTGTTCTTATTATTATTAATAAATTGGTTTCTGTTATTTTGGTACCTTCTATTCTCGATACCAAAATTATTTCCATTCCGTATGTGAAATATTGTGTTACTGTCTGTTTCTAAACTTCTTTCTACAGTCATACACCTTTCTACGGCCTCATTAAATGTTTTTGTTGGATTTGGCAACAAAATATTTGTATATTCCCTATTTAAGCCTTTCAAGAAAATATTCAGAGACATACTTTCATTTACTTTATAAATTGCATTTTTTTCTAATTCATTTGGATTATTCAAAGTTTTTATCTCAAAATTACTTAATTGTTCGGAAAGTTCCACTATTTATTCTCTAAATTCTAATATATTTTATCTATTTCGCTTAAGTGCACTGAATTCACTTAAAACTTGCTGTAAATTCTTTGGATTAGGGTAAGCTTTTTCCAACGAATTCTTCAGCTCTAAAAACGTTGCAGGCTTATTTGAGCGTCCAAGTATACCGTGAACTTGGGCTGATAATTTAAAATTATAGACATATTTTACAAAAATAGGTCTATCTTCATCTTTTACAAGATCATGCAATAACTCTGATTGCGTAATGAAATCCTTCAGTTGATTAAAATTACCCTTGAAAATTTGTAGGTTTTTACCTACCATATTAATGTCAAAATTAGACATTTTTGGCAAATTTTCTTCTTCCCAAATGTTGGACAAATCTAAATTTTCAATATTATTTTCCGACAAATTTTCTTTTTTTTTTTTAATGGTTAAACTATTTATCATTATAATAATTTCTTTATAACAATTGTGGAATTTTTCTTTTAAAATTCGACAATTTTCTTTATTTTCTATTTCTTCTACTTCAAGTTTTAATTTTTCAAAATTTTTTAATTTGTTACTTATGTATTCACTACTGTATATTCTATATTTACTTTTTCTTATATTTAATTTAAATTTTTCCAACACTTGAATACTTCTATTTATTTTTTCCATGTAAATTCATTCTATTAGAGTGACATTTTGTGACTTTTTAGTATGTATGAAACACCCTTTGATCGTAGCACTAATCTATTACAAATATATATGCGAAAGATGCATAAAGCAACAAGTGATTGACTGACGTTTCAGTCAATGAATGAATAAAAATGCCGGTCGTGAGCTCGTGCTTGCGTAAAATTTTTCGCGAGTGCTTTAATAATAAAAAAAAACTAAGTGCTGAAGTGTTAAAAGTGCAAAAAAAATTATTAAAAAAATGGTTTTAAGATATTGTGTTATTTAAATGTAAGTTTTAGTTACATTAATTATTAAAATGATATAATGATAAAAGAATACGTATTGAACTAAGTAATTCATGTGCCGTGTGTTTATAAATGTGTGTGTGTGTTTCAAAATTTTTTTTTCTTTTTTTTTATGGAATGTATTACATATTGAATATATATAACTTGTTAAAGTTGTTTGCTTTTAAATGCTCCAAATTGTTCCTCGAGCTCATCGATTTGCAACCAAATCTTCGATGCCGTCTGGAAGTCCGGTGGATGCTCAGCATTCACAATCGCCTTCAGCGCAGCAATTTTTCTTCTTCCTCCTCTCCTGCTTCTCGGTTGCTCTGACACTGCTGATACCCCTCCAAGGTGAGCTTTTGTGGCCCTCTGCTCAATGGTATGTACACCGGAGCGTTTGCGTTGCCGCCTGGTTGCACGTACTCTTCTAGTGCCTCGTTGAATTGTTCCGCGTTGGGCAGGATCGCCATGTAGTGATACGCGTTGTTTTTGTTGATCGAAAGTGTCGTTATCGTTATCTAGGTTTTAAACGCGTGTTTTAGTTTTTAAGATTTTAAGCTTTTAAGGCCCTGCCTATGGGTTTTTAGCCGGCGTTTAAAACGCCACTGGCTCTTATTAAAAAAAAAGACCTGAGCAGATGAATGCTCAAAGGTAGTTAAAATATAAGCAGATGAATGCTTGGTATTGAATGTTTATTTTTGAGGATTGCACCTCCTTAAAAAGCAAAATAACAGTATTTTGATAATAGTCAAATTGAGTCAAAACGCTAAAAATATAATAACTTAAAATAAATAAATAGAGCCTTAAATTTTACATAAACAAAAGTGTTATACTTCTTTGAGTTTAATCATAACATAGTGATGTGCTTAAAATTAGCGTGATAGTGCAGGCGGTTATAGGGTATTCTACAATGGTCCTCAGCGTGTTCTTGGTTTGATAAGAGTCTTAGCTGATAATCGATTGCTTCAAACTTCTGTTTGACTGCAGCTTGATCATGCTTCATAATATTTAACGTTGAATCAATAATTGATGTTTTATTTTTAAGAAGGTCTGATAAAAGTTGCTCGTTTTAGTTAACACGATTGATTGTATCCGTCATTCTGTCCGCACACTCAGAATCAAGAACACCAAATAAGCAATTAGCAATGTTGCCAATGATATTAAGGGCACCTTGATTTGTCCGGTGAGCGTGTAAAACCTGGTCGTTTACGAGCAACTCAGTTCCAATGTGTTCAATTGTTTTTGCAATATCTTATCATGCAAAGCGTGCATCTTGACACATCTGATGTAGGCTCAGTGACCTTTCTAAAAACATTTTTAATTCCGTTTGATATGGCTGCAGATCGTAGTATACAAGAATGTTCCATTCTGTTCTTGCAAACCTTGTGGAACCTATGCCTTCAAAATGTAACCCAATCTTTGAGGAAAATTCTAAGTTTTCTATTAGAGGATGATTACATAAAGGGGTGGCACAGAGTAATGGTAAAAGAGTAGGATTACAAAAAGGGTAATAGGTTGAGGTGGTTGAGAATTATCTTCAACTGGAAGTGGTGCCAATCGATGTATCGGTCTCTTCCAAACCCTGTTGTAGTTTTAACATCTGCTACCCACACTAATCCATCATCTCCTAGACATGTTTTAACTATCCGCCCCATTGGTCATTGAAGCGGTGGAACGTTATCTTCTTTTATAATGACGACTGTACCTATTTCTACATTCCTTGATTGTTCTTTCCATTTTAGTCTGCACTGTTATTCATTTAAGTATTTATGTGACCATTTGCGCCAAAATTCTTGTTTCAAATGTAATACCAACTTCCATCTTGTCAGTAATGATGATTTACACGGAGCTGCATTTACATCAACGTGGGCTGTGAGTGGTTCCCCAATCAAAAAATGTCCTGGGGTGAGTGCTGTGAAATCGTTAGGATCGTCTGATATGGGTGTCGAGAGTTTAATATTACTTCTATTTCCACGATAACTGTTTCAAATTCTTCATAAGTAAGTGACGCAGTTGACACGGTTCTGACTTACAAATGTTTGGCAGATTTTACTGCAGCTTCCCATAATCCTCCAAAATGTGGAGCTCTTGGAGGAATGAAATGGAACTGTAGGTTTCTTTTTGTGCATTCGTTCATTATTTTTTCTTGTGCTAAAGGTGCATATATTGATGATGTCAGTTCATTCAGTTTATTCTTTGCACCAACAAAATTAGTGGCATTGTCCCTATATAAGTTTTGACAATGTCCCCTTCTACCGAAAAACCTCTTCAGGGCCCCAATAAATGCATCAGTTGTAAGATCGCTCACAATTTCCAGATGAACAGCCTTGGTGAACAGCCTTGTGTTTTAAATGAATCCATACAGGGCCATAATAATCGACTCCAGAATTTATGAACGGTCGAGATGGCTTGACTCTAGCTGAAGGCAAATTCCCCATAATTTGCCCATCAATAGTTGTGGCTTTGCTTTGCTGCATCTGATGCAGTTATGCACGATTGACCTAGCCATTGTTTTTCCTTTGATAGGCCAAAACTGTTGCTTAACATATGATAACATCGCCGTTGGTCCACAGTGCATATTCTCTTCGTGAGCCTTTTGGATGAGTAATTTTTTATAGGGTTGTTGTATGGGATAAGCATCTAATGCTTAGCGTCGTATGGCAACGCAGAATTTTCTAAACGCCTCCTACACGCAAATTCTGTTACTAAATAAAAATTGTGAAAGTCTGTTCTTTGTAGACGTCTAAATGAGTTTCCATGATTAATTGAGTAAATCATTGTTTCAGCATCTGTTCTGGAAGGTAGCAATGATACTGGTAGTTTACGTTTTCTTTCAACATTAGTGCTTATGGCTAGTCCCTTTTCGAATGGTTTAGGCCATCCTAATGCATCTCAATGCAAGAAAAGTGGGCCGTAGAACCAAAGATTACATGCGACTAACGCCTTTGGAGATAAACCATTGGAGTAACAGTACATCTGCAGGATTGTCCCTTGATCGTACATGACGCCATTGTTGAGACAGTGGTAATTCTTAAAGTGTTGCCACCCTGTTGGCTACAAATGTTTGGAAAGATGATACTTTAGAGTTAATCCATGACAGTACAATTTCTGAATCAGTCCACAAGTACGAAGGGACGTCCTTTAAATGTAGATTGCTTTTTACTCTGGATAATAACTGTGCACCTGCTACTGCTGCACATAGTTCTTACCGAGGAAGCGTTTGTTTTTTTAATGGTGCTTCACGTGACTTAGCGCACAGAAGCCTCACAATTATCGTGCCATCATTTAGCACAGATCTGATGTATATTGCTGCACCATATGCTCGTTCTTATGCGTCTGTAAAAGCGTGAAACTGCATTGTTTTAGGAACTGACTGACTAAACATGTGTCGTGAGAATTTCAAGTTGTTCAGCTCCTTCAAATTTTCTCTGAAGGATATCCATTTTGTATGAAGTTCAACGGGAAGTGCTTCGTCCCAGGATAATTTAAGTTGCCATAATTCTTGAAGGGACATTTTAGCTGTAACCACCGCAGGCGCCATGATTCCCAATGGATCCGTTTTGAAATTCGGGTTCTGTTGTCAATATTTACTTTAATGCTAAATTTATCATTTTTTGAGTCCATGAAAGCCCTAGGGCCTGTATGGTTTTATCATCGTCGTTGAGGTCAAGATCTATCTCCACATCTTCGTAGGCAATTCGTTGAAGCAATCGTGGATGATTTGCACACCATTTCCTTAGTTTAAATCCAGCACCCGTTAATATATGAGTTAATTGCCTTTGTGTTTCCAAAGCTGTAGAAAGACTGTCAGATCCCGTTAAACAGTCATCAACGTAAAAGTCCTCTCGAAATGCCTGGGCCTTAAGCGAGTGCGAGTCCCAGAATTCGCTAGCTTATTGTTGAAGGCTTCTGGTTGCTAAATAGGGCGCGGCTCTTGTCCCATACGTCACAGTGTGAAATTGGAAATACTTGATAGACTCGGTGGAGCTTGAATTCCACATTATCAACTGGAGTGAGCGGTTGTCGCGATGCATCGATATCTGTCTATACATCTGTTGAATATCAGCAAACAAAACGGGGAAGCCGAAAACGTAGAAAAGTTGAAAATAATTAATTTTGCACTGTCGGACCATTGTACATGATATCGTTGAGAGACAAGCCTGACGATGTGTTGGCTGAAGCATCAAAAACTACACGTAACTTGGTGGTGCTACTATCAGGTTTCAAAACGTAGTGATGAGGGATGAAATATTGAGGTGACATCAAATTATTAATGTCAACCTTTGACATGTGTCCTGTTGCTTCATATTCCTCCATAAAGTTGACATATTGCTTTTTGATGTCAAGTGAGTTGGTAAGACGACGTTCAAGAGCCAAAAATCGATTATAAGCTATCTCCCTCGACTTCCCTAGTGGCGTCGCATTTTCCATCAATGGTAGTTTGACGATAAATCGATCATGAACATTTCTTGTGGTGTTTTTTACAAAATGTGTTTCACATAATTTGTCTGCTATTGAATGCTGAGGTTCTGTGGCTTCCACTTCTTCTAGTTTCCAGAATTTTTCAACTAGTTGATTAAGTTTATCTTTACTGCATATGCCGCATGTTGCATTTCCCGAGTGAATAATGTGATTCTTGCCAGCTATGATCCATCCACGCCTGGTGTTTTGTAATCTCGGCAGGCCTTCTCCTAATGTTATTTGACTTCCTACTAGGAACTGATGGTAGAATTCGGCACCCAACAGTATATCAATCTTATCTGTTCGATTGAATTCTGGATCAGCAAGAGTAATGTTATTTGGAATTGACCAAAAACTCGTATCCAGGTGCTGATTTGGCTGCGACGAAATGATATGTGGCATTACGAATGCCACATATCATCAATCAATTCATCAAAAGTGTATGCCAGTGGACTCGTTGTACTCCCAATCGTTTTACCAACCTCTCAGTAATTAGGTTGACCTGGGAACCAGAATCTAGAATGGCTCTGCATTCTTTATCCTGTCCGGATACTGACGATAGCCTTATGATAGCTGTGCTGAGCAGAACATACGAATTAGCTTCTGGCGGCTGTTAATAAAGTTGCTGATGTGTTAATATATCTAATAGTTGTAGATGAACATGGTGTTTCTTTAGTCTCAAAGTGCAACAGTGTGTTGTGGTTTTTGTTGCATTTTAAACAATTTTTTAGATTACATTGGGTGTGCGTATGGCCACTTTTAAGATAATTTATGCAACGTTTACGTTGTTGAACAAATCGTAATCTTTCTGAGGTTCCCCACTGCAAAAACTGCTTGCATGAAAACAATGATGAGTACCATTTCGACATGCTTTGCAAAAATTGTCTTTGTTGGTTGCAACAATAGATGTGTAGGCCCTAGACGATGTATTCATCCTTGATATTTTATCACTTTGTTTAATAGCTTTCATAGATTGAAACTGATTTTCTAAGAATGTTACGAACTCCTTCATTGTTTGTAGTTCTTTTGGATTTTTAATAGATTGCTCATGGAGAATATGAGTGCGTCTATCAATTTTCTTTACTAAGAGATGCACCAGAAAAGGATCCCAACTGAGAGTTTCGATTCCCATGTTGTTCAATGCTAGCAAACATTCTTGTGTTGTATCGTGCAATGTTTTAATAGCAGTCCCTGTACCATTGCATGAAAAAAAAAAAACAAATTGGCCATTTCAGCCCTTGAAAGGACTTTGACCGAGCTTCTTATGATCAATTGTATTGTGTGTGTTATTAAATGTTTGCACACAATTAACCGAGAACTGGACCTACATGTTTTATGCCGACTCCGAACGGCTAAAGTTCATGTTCTCAAGAAGCTTTACATGGCATTATTTACTCTCTGAGGTTTGCCATTGTCTGCAGAGAGGTGGTGACCGATCAGAAACATTTTTTATTGAAAAAACTTTTCGCCGCGGCTGGGGATCGAACTCGGGCTCCGAGCATGCTTAGCCACACACTTAACCTGCATGCCACGGTCACCAACCATTGCATGAAGGCTGATCCAATATTTTATGAACCAAATTTGTTGTAAGTACTCGTTTATTGTTATATCTGTCTTTAAGTATAGCCCAGGCGGTGTTATAATTCTCTTCTGTTACTGCAAAATGGCTTATTAGTTGCTCTGCTTCACCAGATAAATTTGCTTTTAGATAGAACATTTTTTGGACATTTGGGATCTATTGGTTGTGTATCAATTGGCAAAAGAGATAAAAAAAACTGCTGCCATTTTAGGTAGTCGCCATCGAACCTTGGGATTGTTACCTTTGGTAGTGGCAATGCGTTTCCTCTAGAACTACCTCCTACTTCTATTGTCGTGTGTTGTTCTGCTCTCACTGAAAGATAAATTAATTTTTGCTGAACTCTTTCTTCTAATTCAATATTTTTTTGCAAGTCATAGCCAATCGCTGCTGGATCTTCAAACTGCTCCCAAATTGCATAATTGAGATTTTCTACTTGATGCCACAATTGATTGATGGCTCCAATTTTTACGTTAAAATATTGAAGTGACAAGCCTTCCTGATTGATTGTCAAACCTGACAGCTGCCGCTATAGTGCTGACAATAATGCTCCCATCTTTTTCAGTAGTCCGACTGGTGCACTGCTATGCGCCTCTGTATTTTGTACTGATTTTCCTCAGGCTGTATATTTGAACATAAATGGTCGATTAGCTTCAGATGTTTGCTCATTTTGACTTGTACTTCCTGTTGATAGTCTATTGCATGGCCAATCGCTTCCAATCGCTTCCAATGCTTTTTTTAATATGGATTGGTACTGCTGCACCAATGATGACATTTGCTCATAATAGTCCGTTGCAAAATACTCATGATTTAATGGGACATTTTCTAATTCCCGGATGGAGCTATCCGTTTCCTCGAATACTGTTCAGGCTTGATTCATTATTTTAAATCGCTCATTGTAGTATGCTGCCGTCTTCCTCTACAATGAATCCTTCTTGAAGTTCCGAATAACTTGCTGAATTTCTTCCCCAGTTGCCTTTTGTTTGGCAAAAAGCTTCTGATAATATTCCATGGTTTTGATCCTTGGCTGAGTCTTTGCAGTTTTTTCGATTATACGCAGATCACTGGACGTGATGACTGCGTATTTAATTCACGTTGACCACTGGCGATGATATCTCTCGGCAATACCGTTCACTTCCAAAAGACGCGTAAATTTTCACGGGGTTCCCAAAATGTTTGATTCAATATTTGCGTCTAGACGGCACATTAACCGTTTATATGCTTAAATCAATTTGCTTGTGCTTATTTCAGATAGAACTAGAATTTAAAGGTAGAGTTCAATAAAAGACTTGATGTCTACTGAGTAACTAAAAAACTATTTTATTAATACCAAAAAAATCTTAAAACTATGAGCAAACTGTTTAATTAACAGTTTACATAATAAAATAATACAAAAATGTTTACTTAAGATATAACACAATATGGTACAACAACAATAAACAAAGCAAAAGAAGCCAACGTTATAAATTGCTAATTTAACACTAACAAAATTCTTAATATATCCATTATTTACAAAATCGAAATATATTTTAATTAACTGTGCCAAAAGAGCGTTGACTTAAAATGAAAACAATATATTTTTTGCTAGCATAGCAAACTAAAATGTATGACTACGCACAAAACTTACGACAGTCTATATTATTAAGTTACCAAAACGCTTTGTCAAGGTGAGTCGCCTAGCACGTTTAGTTGTTGTTGTCGGTGATTTTCTTGCACACATATGGAATGCATTCTTCCGACCATATTCTGCATAGAAGTCTGTGAATGCATTTAAACAGAGTTTCGCCACCGGTCATAAACAGCTAAGCCGGTAAATCGTCGGCTCCTGCGGCTTTGTTGTTTTTAAGCCGAGCGATAGCTGCTAAGACCTCATTAAAGTCGGGCAGCGGAACTTCAAGGCTGTCTTCCATAATTGGGGTTTCCGGGATATCATCTCTTTTAGCGGGATTGTTGTCAGCGTCGCCATTTAAAAGACTAGAGAATTGTTCCGTCGATAACATCAGTGAACTCTGGATATCTGTCACTAGATTCCCATTCTCATCCTTGCAGGAAGAGGCTGCGGTCTTAAATCCATCGGCCAGGCGTCTTATTTTTTCGAAAAATTTTCGAGGGTCATTCCTGTCGCCATGCATCTCAATTCTCTCGCACTCACGCATTTCCGCCTCTCGTTTTTTCGCCTGAAATGTGTCTATCATCCCTTCTCTTCTCTCGGTATCGCTCTATAACAGCACGCGTTACAACCGACTGCAGGGTGGCTTTGTAGGCGGTGTCCTTCTCTGCAGTAGCGTCGCGACACTCTTGGTCGTGCCACTGGTTTAAGCGAGGGCTGTGGTAGCCTATCACCTCTTCGGCAGCCGTACGCATAGAGTAGAATATGAGAATACACTGAATACTTCTATACAATAGAATACACTGTCCGCATATGTCGTCGATCAGAGGAGTGCTTTCTTGAAGCAGGAGTGAGAGTCGAGTAGCGAAGGCTGCGGCCGTCCGTTTTGACTGCAGCTTGTCGACGTCTAGCTTTCTTTGTGTGGGATTGCGAGCATTCTTAGCTGCGCACAGACGTTTGCGGGTCTTGGCTGCGACAAGATAATGATCCGAGTCTATGTTAACACCACGGACCGTGCGTACGTCTAGTACACTGGAAGAGTGCCTTCCGTCAATCAAAACGTGATCAATTTGGTTGCATGGTTTTTGATCAGGGGACAACCAGGTGGCCTTATGAATATTGAGATGCTTGAATCTAGTGCTACTAACGACCATGTTCACAGGAGTGAAACGCAGGACATGATGCCGTATTCTCTTGCGAACTATAAATCCGCATCCAAACTCGTCTTCTTCGCAATGCCGCTGTAGTAGATGTCACAGGATGCTTGCCGTAAGCAACCCTATCCCTTCCATCGCATATATTGACACAAGGATAATAAAATTCACAGTAAAATTACAAGGACAGGCACAAATATTACAAATTACGGACGCTTAAGTGGGCGTTATTCGAAAAAAGCGTGTGGCAATTTTAGAAAAGCTCTGTTTCCGAATAAAATTGACAATATGGTACTGATATTTAGTACAGAGGTAGGCACGTTTATTAAAATTTATATTTATAAAGTGGGCGTTATTCGACAAAGGAGTGTGGCAATATAAGAAAATTATTGTATCTCGAATAATATTGACACTAGGGTTCAGAAATTTATTACAGCGGTAGGAACAATTACTACTTTTTTTTTTACAAAAAATGGGCGTTGTTCGACAAAGGGGTGTGGTAAAATTAAAAAAACGCTATCTCGAATGCAATTGACACTAGGATACTAAAATTTAGTGCAGAGGTGGGCACAAGTATAACAAATTACTGCCAAGAATACGGGCGTTATTCGGCAAAGGGGAGTGGCAATTTTAGAAAAAAAACTTTTTATCGTTTTTTAAAAATTTTAAACTTTTTACAAATTCTATCATGAAAGTGGACGTTATTTGACAAAGAGGTTTGGCAATATTAGAAAAAATTGCATATAGAATATTTCTTATACTGAAATTTAGTGGAGGTGTTGGTACAAACATTACAAATTACTGTCAATGAAGTGGGTGTTATTCGACAAAGGTGTGTGGCAATATTAGAAAATACTGTATCTCGAATACTATTAATACTAGGTTGCGGCAATGTAGTAGAAGGGTAGGCACAATTATAGCAAAGACTACCAAGAAAGTGGGCGTTATTCGGCAAAGGGGTGTGGAATGCTAGAAAAAACAGTAGATAAAATAATATTGACACAAGGGTAATAAAATTCATTGCAAGAATGGGTAGAATTATTGAAACGCTATGAATAACGAAGGCGGAATTCGACAAAGAGGCGTGTCACTATTGGAAAAAACACTATATCTCAGGGCATGGTTGTATTATTATGAAGATTTATCAATAATGTACCAAGGCGGGATTCAAAAAAGGGCGTGACACTTTAATAAAAATTGTAAAAAGGCAGAAATTGAAAATAACCAAATCAGAAATTAGTGAAACTTAATTTTTAATAATAAGGTTTCATATTTCAAATTTTCGTTAAGAATTATTGCAAGTATATTAAAAAATTCAAAAGAGTATAGAATAAGAAACGACAAAAAAAGCATTTTCAAAATTATGAGCTTAAATAATTGTGTTAACATTATTTACAAACTTTTTTCTGAAATTTATCATATTCTCTAAAAACGAAGAAATAAAAACTTTTTAACAAAGAAAAAAAACCTTCTTCAAAATCACAACAAAGTAAAAAATAATTTTAAATTGCTTTACCTATTAACCGTGGTAAGATTTGGTTATTTATTTATATACATTACTGTAAGGAAATCTTATTATTTTAATTTTTCCTATTTTTTTTTATTTTTATCATAAATATATTATTTTTTTTTAGGATAATAAAAGCTTCGAAGCCGGCGCTTATATAATCAGTTTTTTTGTGCAGCTGCAACACACAATTGCATATGGGCATTTCCGCAGAAAAGTTTACCGTGACCAAAAAATTAAAAGTTAACCAACATTTTTTTTACTTGTATTATTAAAGAGAAATATTCAAAATTAATTTAATTAAAGAGTTCCAATTTTTCCCATGTTGCGTTGGCAAGATATCGGGCTGCCAACGATAAAAAGTTAAAGTTTTGGTCAGTTTTGTTTATTTCTATGAGCATTTTCAACATAAGAAACATTCAATTGTTTCTTAACAATTTCCATTTCTGAGAGTAATTGTGCAATTGCACTCTTATGAAAAACTTTTGCTTCAACAACAACTAACCGCAAAATAAATGCAAAAGAGCAAACAAATATCAATTAACGGTAAAATTTTTATTTGCTTTTAATGATATTCTGAGGTAACGTCACGCCAGACAAAAAAGCATGTAGCGCTATTATTTCTGCGCTGACGTTCAAAAGTGCGTGGAATTAAGCATTTTAATAAATTTTAATAAAGTTAAGTAAATTTTATAAAAAAATCGTGAAGAAGAAAAACGGTTAATGTTATATTAAATTTGAAAAGTGAGTAACGTCACGCAACATTGCTCGAAGTTTGCCTGATTTCGTTACTGAATTTGGTATTTTAGTGGAATTTTGTTCCAATTTCTCATGGTCGATGGGGTAAGAGTTAAGAAAATATAATATACTAGCGGATGTTACCTGGTGTTACTCAGAGTTGTGGCTTGAGCACTGAAAAAGTACGCTTTTTAAAACTGCTCTCATTTTAACATTTTTTAAATTATCAATAAAATTTTTAAATATTTTAAATTATCGTTTTTTTTGGGGTTTTTCTACTTCCCTCCGTCAAAAGCGTGTAGTCTTATTTCCGTAAAACAGTACCTGGCGGTCATATTTAAAAAAAAATATTACATTTTCAGTGTATAGATCTGACATCTGGGTTCTGAGGACAATGGTCACGCAGTTTGAAAAGGTCATTTCGAGAACAATGTGTTTAAAGTTTTTCTACTAATTTTAAAAAATCCTTTTGGGATCGATTCGATTTTTGGTTTGCCTTTGTTCAACTTCGGTTTTGGTCGATACTGTTCGGTTGATTTTTGTTCATATTTATATAGCTTCTACTCGTATCCGTTAAACTTCTTTTTATTCATTAGTCTTTGGTTCTTGACTTCGTTTGCCTTGATTCCTTGATTTTTGTCGAAAGAACTTTTATAATCATACTAGCTGACCCGACAGACGTTGTCCTGTTCAAACTTCAATATGTATATATCATTGTGTTTGTTTTCGGAGTAGGTGGTTTTCGGGTAGTCCATAGTCGGGCTAGACCATCTTTAGAGTTTCTTTACTTGTTTTTTATTTACAAATATTGTGTTATAACATCATTAGTGTCTTTATAGCATTAATAGTTTTGTAGAGGAGCAAGTTTATAAAGTTTATTTTCATTCTAAAAACGGACATTTTTAAATTAGCTTCTAGTACGTACGAATGATTTTAAAACGATCGGTTGATAGTTTAAAATAAAAATTTTAAAAAATAGCTTCTAGTTATTCTTCAATTCTGAAATTTTCATTTTAAAATATTTAACGAACGTTTAATATTCAATCGCTCATTTTAAAATGTCCGTTTTGTAAATGAAAATAAATGTTTGAGGAAAAAAATTTTCTCTGTGCAGAATTCGGGTTTTATGTCTGTCCGATGAAACTTTAAGTAGCTACAAAGAAACCAAACGTTCATAATTTTGTAAATTTTGATAAATTTAAGAAATGTTAAAATGTTATATGATGTTGAAATGGATACAGTCTTGATGGTTGAAAGAGCACTTTCGCATTGGTGAACGTATCGTATCTGAGCAATGAATAACTAACCATAAAAGCCCCGATTTAAATTAAAAAAGGAAAGTTAAAAAGAATTTCCTCATTAAGCTAAAAAAAAATTTTTTAGTTTTTATTATATTAAAATAAAGTTATATAAAAAGGTACACAGGTAAAAAAGGTACAAAGGTAAAAACAGATGCAGTGGGTGAAGTTGTAAGAGGATCAAACTGGAAAATATCGTTAAAAAATATATTTTAAGGCCTCGGAGTACCTACATGTGGCAGTACACTACATGTGGCAGAAGTGAAACTTCTTAAACATTAAAAAATAAGATAGATTTTAGTGTGAAATAGAGAGAGAAAGTATCTGAAAAGAAATTCAATCAATACAAAATGGAATAATATTCTGTTTATTCGATATTTACATCCAGGGACCGTACCGGTTATGGTTTTTATCGAAAAAGTCACATAATAACTGTTATCTAACTTTATAATAACTTTTTTCCGAGAAAAATAAAAGTTATTTTGTGCCTAATATTTTTTCGTTCAAAAATAACACTTACTTTTTACTTTTATTTTATCTGTCAAAAATAACAGTTTTTTCTGCCGTTTATTTTTTCGGTCAAAAATATCAGGCAACTTGTATTTTTTCAAAGGTCATTTAGCCGACTAAAATACTTTTGATACCATTATTTTCATTCTCATCGGTGGGACATTTTACACATGGTGTCAACAAATCGCCTGATATTTTTGACCGAAAAAATAAGTCACAAAATAATTGGTACTTATGACCGATAAAATAAAAGTCAAAAGTTACCTTTATTTTTCCCCGAAAAATAACAGTTAACTTTTTATTTTTAAAGAATCAGTCGAAAATTTAAAAGGCACTTAATATTCGTGAGGCTGAAGACATTTGTAGCTTTAAGCTAGGATTTGATATTCAACAAAAAAAAAAATTTGCAGTAAGTGTTGCAATAAAATTATAAGTTCATTAATGTTATTAAAGTATTCATTACAGTTGTTATATTGATTATATATGTTATATTGTTATACAGATTATATTATCTGTCAGTCTGTTGCTTTTTCTCCACACAGTTGTTATATTTTGTAAAGAAATACAATTTCCGTGCATAATCTAACGATGAAAATCAAATGGTACGGAACAAAACGCGTTCTTGAGACATAGTGTGTGTCTGTGGTATACAACACACGGAAAAACCCATTCAATAGTACGGATCAAAACGCGTTGTTAAGACATGGTGTGTGTCTGTGGTATACAACACACGGACCAAAACCCGTTGAATAGTACGGATCAGAACGCGTTGTTCAGACATGGTGTGTGTCTGTGGTATACAACACACGAACCAAAACGCGTGCAATATTAATTGCATTTTGTTTGCTCATTTGTCATGATCCTATGTGGCGTAGTAGTAGAGTTTCAGCCTATTATGAAATGCAAAGTAGATAGTCCAGGTTCTAATCCTGGCGGCGACGATAATATTTTTTAAAATTTTCATATGAATTTAAAACGTTAGCCTAGCGTCACGAAAAAAGACCTTGAAATTTCACTCGCCGCCAAAGAAGTTTCACTTCAAAAATGTTTGCTATTTTCATGTTAAGAGAGCCCAAATTTATAAGGGATATATAGTGGGATGCCATGTACAAAAACAGTGACGCATCGTTTGCAAATAGAGTTCTCCGCACCCTGTTCTACAACACTTTTTTTACATATTTGCTTACCTTGTAAGAGTGAATTCTTTGATATTTACAGACTAAACATATGAATTTGGCACATCAAGACATCATTAAAAAAAAAAAAATCCACATATTACACTTAAATTAAAGCACTTAAAATACCAAAAAAAGCACCCATAGCCAATTGGGGTGATTTAGGTTTAAAAGCGAATACAACACTTGATTTTTTTACCTGTTTGCAAGTTTGTTATACCCTAAACCTGAATACCTCCCATACAACGCAAAAATCGAAAACTGCAAAACTAAGCTCATAATAAACTTCCAACAATAAAATTTGGTATGTATATACTTTATATCAAAACACGCCCATCTCCCATTCAACCAAAAAATTGAAAACTCAATATGTAAGCTTCTGTTCAACCTACAGTGATAAAATTTGGTACGTATGTTTGGTTTAACAAACCAAAGATGTTTTTGAAAAATGGACGTCATCCGCGCACGGACACGCCTACCTCCCAAACCAAAAAATTGAAAACTGTATAAATATGCTTATGTTTGTCTTACAGAGATAAAATTTGGTATGTATGTATTTTATACTGAAGCTAATGTGTGTTCAAAAATTCGGCGTAGTCCGTCGACTAACACGCCCACCTCCCATACAACCCGCAATAGTGAAAGCACTATAAGGGCATTAACATTTGAGTCTTTTATTTTGGTTTTTATAATAGTATTTGTAATTTTTGTTGACAGCGTGTTTATAATATATGCTTTCAGATAGGATCACAAAGTGAAGTGATTTTTTGTGTGCAGCCCAAACAAAGGACGTTATTGACCAAAAAAAATCCCCGTATCTGCCCCGTATCCCCGTCTGCTCAAAAAATCTTTTATCGTTCAGTTTAGCAGTGATGTCAACGTTCAAGAAAACACCACTGTTAATTTTGTGATAAATTGATCCTATAAATAAGTTTCCAATGCATGCATTAAAACCAAACTGGTATTACTTTTAACGTCACCACAATTTTCAGCAACGTTTCGAAATGTTAAATAAATCTAGCTAGACACATTGCTTGCGGATCATATTTTTAGAATTCTTACATTTTTAATCCTTTGTCCATATTTCCAATTCATATATTTGAATTGTATATAATTGCTTGAAAAGTCTAAATAAATAGTTTTTAACCTTTTTTTTAGCTCAGAAATCTATTTTCGTTTTCCAAAAACGACATTTTAATTCTTTAACACGAACTAAAACTTAATGAAGATCTGTAACTTTTAACATCTTGTTTTAAAGTAAGCAGCATCTTGATGAAAATTGTTCCATTCAACTTAATTTAAGGATTTTGAAAATAAATTTTACCACACCTTTCAGTATCGTATCAATACACTTACATCTGTTAACTAATGCGAACACACCATTTCACACATTGATTACACTATGCCCCAATATTTTTAAATTTTTTTCTCGCTTTTTTCAAGTCTATCTTGTATTCTACTTATCCAATTTTTATAATCAAGGCTATAATCAAAAATAACGTCAGGAAACGCATATGAATGAAGGTACTAAAATAGGACATTTTACTGGTTTATAAATTTTTGATTCACATTTTGGATCGACCTTTTTAAGTATTAATGACCAAAAATGTTAAAAGCAGTACAATGTTCAATTACTTCCGCACTGTAATTCCGTTATAACACGATTTTATACTTACGCTTGTAGCGCTCTTTGTCTCAGCAAAAATAAACATTAACGCAGCATAAAATACAATATAGATAAACATTTACGAAGCATAAACATATCATACCTAAAAATTAAGCAACAAAGACTTAATCACTTGAAGTCTCAGCGCCAACTGAATGAGACAACTTCTTGCGTCTGCTCTTGTACGTAAAACATCCCTTATATAAAGCACTTTAAGTAAAAGAAACAATAACAACAAACACAATCGGAGAGGAAAAGAGCGAGAAAGCTTTACGCTGCAGCGCGCTGGTTGTGTATTTAACGATTCAATGCAGCAATGTTTTTTGGATTTGATTTTTTTGGCTACTTTTTAAACTCAAGTTTAAATAACTTTTAAGAGCAGTTTTAAAGAAAAAAAAGTACGCCACTCACTAAGTTAAACATTTTGCTTTATGTTAGTGAAAGAATTACAAAAATCGGTTGAGTAGTTCTTGAGTTATACGTCTACGTAGATACGTGAGAAGCCTTTTATATAACAGTATAGATGATCTATTTCAGTAACAGATACAAATGTTTACCAAGTTTCATCAAAATCGGTTCATCCGTTTTAACGTAAATGAGCCAGACATTAGTTGATTAGTTGACATTAGTTGATTGAATAAAGATTGAAATAGGTTCATGTATTTAAGAGATATTATAGATTGCCACGCCCACATATTTCCGCCCACTTTTTTACACCCCCTATGAGCTTCCTCTCTATGAAACGTACGTGGTGTCCAAATTTCAGCTCAATCGGATATACGGTGCGCGAGCCTATACGGAACATACAGATAGACAGACAGACAGACAGACAGACAGACAGACAAACATTTGATTTTTTATATTAGATAATATCTAAACTTTATGTTTTATTTACCTCAAATATTGTTTTAAACAAATTTTAACTTAACATGTTCGGATGGAAATTTAAGCAACGTAACGCCAGTAACGTCACGCCAGATGACTTAGCCTAATAAAAAAAAAGCGAGTAAAGATTTTTTAATTTGATAACCAGCAAAATAAACTCATATTATTTTAAATTCTTCCAAATAAAGTTTTGTATAAAAAGTCTTGCCCAATTCGCAGAGTTTTGCAAATTTTCTAATCTATGTCGAAAACCACTTCTGTTTTTTGTAACGTCACGCCAGTGCATATTTTTGCTTATATCTTTTAATTCTTAGAGTCGATTGTTATAATTTTTTTACTTAATATAGAGCAACTTAATTACAACGCTTTTTTAAAGCGTTAAAAGTAAAAAGTTTTTAAAAGTTAGACTTCTTCATTATTTTTTTTTAATTTTTTCGTACAAAACGTACATAACGCCAGTTTGGAAATGCCCACATTCAATGCCAGTTTTCCAAGCTCACCCAAACCAGTAGATTGAGAATGTCGATGTGTACAAAGCTTTTAAAATGACTTCTAAATTAAGATTAAAAATTAATACAGCGTCATCAAAGCAGGAATTTGCCAAATATGAAAGTTTAAAATAGAGCAGTGATGGTAAAAATATCATGATTGTATAAAGACTAGCCCCGACTTCAAAGCTTTTATTATCATAAAAAAATTAATATATTTATGATGAAAATAAAACAATTTAGGAAAAATTTAAATAATAAGATTTCCAATATAATAATGTGTACAAAAAAGTTACCAAACTTGACCAAGAAATTAATAGGAAAAGTAATTTAAAATAATTTTTTTACTTTGTCGCAGACATGTTAACCGAAATCAACAAAATTTTGTTGTGTCGTTGAGGCAGAAAAATAAATTATCAAAATTATTTCGTTTTTTAAATAACGTCAAAAATTTTCCATTATTTTCTTCAATGCTAAAAAAATTTCTTCTGATACAAAAAAACCGAAATTCTTTTGTTGAAATTAACGTTATTTTCAACGGTTTATTGGGCACAAAAACGAAAAACTTTTCTATCGTTTTCTCCGAAACGATATAAATATTTTTCGTTTTTTGAATTAACGTTATTTTTTTTTTTGATTTCGCTTCAACGAATGTTTATGTGTGCAAATCTTTTAAAAGTACTTTTAAATTAAAATAAATTTAAAAAAGAGCAGGAATGGCAAAAATATCATGATTTAATGACAAAGATAAGCATCGACTAAAAAGCTTTTATTATCATAAAAAAATAATATATTTATGATAAAAATAAAACAAATTAGGTAAAATTAAAATAATAAGATTTGCAATACAATATTGTATACTAGCTGACCCGGCAAACGTTGTTTTGCCTTCAATTTTTATTTTCACTGAAAGTGTGGTTCCGTTGCAATGTCGTGGCGGATCGACATTTAGAAGAAGAATGGTACACTCTAAACTATTTCTTTAGAATTTTTCGACGAAAATCGTTGAAAACGCTTTTCTGACTAAAAGGTTCTAAATTTACACATCCACATTTTTAAACATTTTTTGTTGAATAATACATAAAAAATGTTTAACGATTTACACAACTGGTGTGTAAAAGTTGAAACTGTCCTATGTTTAATTTTCAACAAAAATGTGAAAAATATGCATTTGTAAATTTAGATTGTCTCACTTAGAAAAGCGTTGCCGACGATTGGTAGTGAATATTGTTCAAATACCGTTAACCGCAGCTGAAATAAGGTATATTTTTATTTTTGATTGCTGACCCGACAGACGTTGTCTTGTCCTAATTAAAAAAAATTTGTGTTTGTTTTGTGAATTTGAAAAAAATGTTGCAAATATGTAAAAAAGTTAAAAAGGGGGAAAATACTTTTTTTTTAATGATAATTTTTATTCATATAGGTTTGGGGTATGTTTGATTTACATTTGATTTGAAAATAAGTACAATGAATTTTATTACATTTTGATTGAAAGATCTCTGGTCAGGTAACCAATTAAAAAAAAAGAAATATATTTTCGATTGCTTAGCTGTGATAACATAATTTCGTTCATTGCAATACTCTATGATACACGACATTTTTTGTTTTGTTATCTGGAGCGAAAACAAATAATGCTGATGGTGTTTAGGGTGGCAATTGACCATTCGAGAAGCATGGATTTTCAAGCCGGGTGCCATTACAAAGACGTGGTTGGTTTATGTTTCGTAACATTATGATTACCGACCCGACATTCAGTTGAGATTGTGAGGCGGTAATCCGGGTAATTCCAGCGAGTTTACAAACTCCGTTGGATAGTTGACGACATCATCTTGGGAAGTAACAGAATCCACCGATTTGTACGTCATCAATTCGACAGCTATTCCAGATTGAATCTTAAAATTCAACCAACCATGATTTTTGAAATGTTGTGCAATGTTTGGAAAAACCTTTCGGATGAGTTCGGATTTTGATTCGGTAAACTGGCAGAAAGCGACGGGAAATTGCATACAGTCGGTCGAAATGTCAACCGGGATTTTGACGTTGCAAATGTCCAGCAATTGTTTTGAAAATACTTCTCTAGATAAATCGTTCTGCTGCTCGACACGCATGTTCACAGTCAATTTGAAGATGCGTTTCCACAAAACGGACGACTTCAAACACGCATTAAGTTTATCGGCTGGAGTTGATCGTGGAACGTGGAGTTGATCATTGGCAATGTTTGACGAAAATCACTTGCTAACAGAATCATCGCAACACCAAACTGGTTTTGATTGTTTCGTAAATCTTGCATCGTTTTGTCTAATGCCTCCAAAGACTTTTTATGCGCTATTGTACACTCATCCCAAACTATCAGTTTGCTTTGTTGAAAAACTTTGGCCATCTTACTGTTCTTGGAAATGTTGTATGTTGGATTTTCATTGATTTGCATATTCAATGGCGACTTGAGTGCTGAATGAGCAGTTCGACCGCCTTCCAACAACGTAGCTGCAATTCCTGATGAAGCAAGTGCAAGTGCAATATCATTCTGCGAGCTATCGTTGCCAAAATCAACGCGAGCAAAAAAGTTTTTCCAGTTCCACCGGGAGCTTCAAAAAAAAAAAATCCCTCCAGTTCCATCGTTCACAACTTTCATAAGAGTGTTATACGCATATTTTTGCTGTCGATTCAACAGTGGAACGCTCGTTCGAACTTATTCTCTCAAGGCATTGCAATCATATTGCTTTTCGCGTCAACTCTTGATTGAATGCGTTCTTTAATCGGACGATTGGGAGCTGTCATGCCTAAGACACATAATGCCTTGTTCGACATCATCAAGCACATGTCCTCAATTAATATCAAAGCCTCGTTGTAAATTTCCTCGCTAAGTTGCAAATTCAGATTTGATGTTCTAATACGCATCTGATGCAAAATATCATCACACATGGCATCTTTGTATTTGCTCCATAAATCAGTTGGTTTGGATGCGAAGCATGTCGAGATAATTATCGAAAACAGTGTTCGAATTTGATGAGGATTTGACGAAAGCACAGCATCTCCGAGGATGTATATCCAATGAGTGTCATTTTCTAACAATCGCAATCACACAGTTCACCATTTATAGTTCACAAATCTTGGAATGATGTTGGGCTACGAACGTTGACTAACAGCAAACTTAAATAGAAGCACTCATCGTTTCTTGGATGGACTGTGTTAATGCGACCTAATGAGTCGGTGGAAAATAAATTGGGGTAACCTGGAACTGGATTTCCTTGTTTCCGCCGTTGAAATTTCTTTGACGATTGATTCCAAGTGTAATACCTTGGAAGTGGGCAATTTTTCTTTATGTAAAAAACTTTTGTAGACTGTTACAAACATTTAAAAAAAAAACCAGCCAAGACGTTCTGCGATTTTAGATATATATATCAAAACAGTGGGCGCAAAAGTGGGCGTGGTCAATTTTTCTTTCAGTAAAAACTTAAATTGGATTACTACGACCATTTAAAAAAAGAATTAGCCAAATCGGTGTAGCCGTTTTCCGATTTAAGATAAATCAGAACAAGTGGGCGTAGTCAATTTTTCTTTCCGTAAAAACTAAAATTGGATTACTACGAGCATTTAAAAAAATAATTGGCCAAATCGGTGCAGCCGTTTTCCGATTTTAGATAAATCGAAAAAAGTAGGCATAAAAGTGGGCGTGGTAAATTTTTCTTTCCGCAAAAACCTAAGTTGGACTACGGCGAAGATTTAAAAAAAAAATTATCTAAATTGTTCCAGCCGATCTCAACTGATGCAATTACCAATGTTGTATCCCACAACATTGCATGTACACTTTGTACACCCAGCCTCACACCAATTCCAAAGAACCAACTCAATAATTATTAGTACCAGATGTCGATATCAAAAATGCAGCGATCTGCATTTCGACATAAATAATAAACAAAAAATATAATACTACGAACGACAACAACCCAATTTGAGTACAGCGACTCAAATTGCCGGCATTCAAGAAAAGAAAAACATACTGACCTAATTTAAGCGCATATGCTTAAATTACCAAAATAAACAACACCAATACTTTGTTTTTATTGTCAAGTGGTTCCGACTTAAACGTCGGCGACAACAAAAACAAAGCAAGTGACTGTTTGTGTGCATCGGCATTGGCTTGCACGGTCAGCAAAGGCCGTTCATTTACCTACCCTAGTTACTGCGCCGCTTGTAAGGTACGTTGCCTGCAACTGCGTAACATGCAAAGTGTACGTGATCGCGTATCACTAAGGGGAAGTAGAACGATATGTAAATTTATATAATGAATAAGGAAACGCCCTCGAAAACTGAGGATTTTCCTTTATAAACCACCGACCGGCGCACAGAGGGTTAAAATGTACCAAAAGTGAGGATTAATTCAAAAGCTGAAGTTTATGTTACACAGACATGTTTGGTATTGGGTGAAAGGGAATAAAATTCTACATCACTAATTGCTAAAATTACTGCTTTGAGTAACTTACTTTATTGGCAGTGAGCGGTGAAAGTTAAACAATTTTTACAAATTTTGTGTGACGTGGCTAAAATAGAAAATTGAGATATTTCGATTACTTATAGTTTTTATTCCGTCTTCTTAAAGTAAAAATATACAATGGAACCATCAACTTCAGGTATTTGAGTATAGAATTAAATTTTTTTTGTTTAGATAAATGTTTTGCAAATAATTTTATTAAATGCTCTTGTAATATGAGATATCAGCTTATATGTATATCAAAAAAAAAATCTTGCAGATTTACTGAGTTTTTTTACTTATTTAAGTTATTGTGAAAGAACTCCAGTTGCTAAAAACATATGGTGAAAAAAACTAACAAAAATTCAACTTGTTTCTTTCTTACTCTCTTTTGTATTTATTTTCGGTATTAAAGTTATTGTTGTTATTGAGTTTGGTTTCTATTAGAGATGGGTGCGTGAGTTAGTTTTGACTCACGCTCACTTCCGAAAAAAAGTTCTGTTTTATATACAACGAATAAAAATTTGATTGTGTCTGTTTTGTTTAGTGTGGTGTTTTTATTTGAAGTGTTGTGTAATTGTAAAGTATTCGTTATTTGGTACATTCGTATTCGTTATTTGGTACAAGGGAAAAAGAATAAAATTTTGCAAATTTTAAACAATAAATCTTACTATTTTAGGAACAACTTTGAAAACAATTTTTATTTCTCGTCGTGAGCTACATAGTTTTATGAAAAATACAGAAGCTCGATTTCTTAAAGATAAATTGAAGCTTCTGAGACGGGAAGTAATCAAACGTGTCAACCCTTCACATATGGTCGATTTTATCAAACGATTTAATTATTTCTGCTCAGAATATAAGCTTCGGTGGGAAAAATGTCAGAGGAAGGAAGAAGTTTTTTTAAACAATAATAAGAATTGGCTTGATGCTTCTATCTCGTTTGTTCCACCTGCAACACCATTAATAAAACGAGGACGCAAACATCTCCCATTTGAGGAGTGTAAAGAAAACACAAAAGCTAAGAAATGTAAGGCGTTAAGAAAGAATATTCCTTTGCCCGTTTTGGCTTATGCCACACAAATGAGCTTGAGAGCTTCTGGAAAAACTGATGCATCAAAATTAGTTAAGGAGTTAATATCATCTCCAACAAGAGCGACAAAATATAGAAAAAGTTTCAAACAGGTACCAACACAGCAATTAAGTGCTGAGAAAGCACTTTCGGTTTTAGTTGAAGCGAAGCTAACTCGACACCAATATAATGTCATTAGCAAGGCCGCGCCTGATAAATTTCCGTCATATACAATAGTCCAAAAAGCTAAAAAAAAATGTTATCCAAAACAAGAACATATGAACTTTTCTGAAACATCAGCGCAAGTCAGTCTACAAGGACTCTTAGATCATACCACTGAGCGTCTAGCTTTGGTACAGAATTCTGTGCTGGATTCATTAAACGCCGAGGAACTATCACAAATGACTTTGTACTCTAAGTGGGGCTTTGATGGAAGTTCCGGTCATAGCTCTTATAAACAAGCATTTCACGGCTCTGACGCTAGTGATTCTGCTGTATTTATTACACTTATTGTGCCGTTAAAAATTGTCTGTATGAATAAAACCATTTGGCAAAATCCTCGACCTTCTTCAACTGGATTTTGCAGACCCTTAAAAATTGAATTTTTGAAAGAAACAGTAAGTATTCAAAACTTGAAAAAGAAAGAGTGGAGGATGAAATAAAAACTCTCAGGGATTCCGTTGTATTAGTCGGTGATAAATCAATGAAAATAAATCACGAACTAATGTTAGTGATGATTGATGGCAAAGTGTGTAATGCTATAACCGAAACAACCTCCACACAAAAATGTTACGTTTGTGGTGCTACGAGTAAAGATTTCAACTGTATTGATCAAATGATTACCAAAAGTGTAAGCTAGGATACGTATCAGTTCGGATTATCTATTCTCCATGGCTGGATTAGGTTTTTTGAGTGTCTTCTCCATGTGGCATATAAATTACCACTTAAAAAGTGGCAAGCTAGATCCAATCATGAGAAACAAGTTGTTAAAGACACAAAAACGAGAATTCAAAAAGATTTCAGAGAAAGAACTGGATTGATCATTGACCAACCAAAACCAGGCTTTGGCAACACAAATGATGGCAATACCGCGAGAAGGTTTTTTAAGAATGCAGAATTTTCCTCAGAAATAACAAAAGTGGATCTAGAGTTAATTAACAGAATGCACATAATACTTATTGTCGTGTCATGTGGCCACGAGGTAAATGGTGAAAAGTTTAGAGACTTTGCTCACAATACTGCCAGGCATTTTGTTAAAAAATATCCATGGTATAAAATGTCAACTACCCTTCATAAATTTTTTATTCATGGACCGGAAATAATATCCAATGCCCTTTTGCCGATTGGTGAGCTTTCAGAGGAAGCTCAAGAGGCTAGAAACAAAGATTTTAAAAACTATAGGAAATACTTTGCTCGTAAATGCAGCCGGGAAAAAACTAATGAAGACATATTTAATAGATTTCTGCTGACTTCAGATCCATTCATTACCAGCATGAGTAAAACTAATAAAAAAAAAAAAACATACAAAATACCACAATTGGCATTGGAATTATTAATTCTACCCGAAGAATGATGATGATGATGATGATGATGATGATGATGATGATGATGATGATGATGATGATGATGATGATGATGATGATGATGATGATGATGATGATGATGATGATGATGATGATGATGATGATGATGATGATGATGATGATGATGATGATGATGATGATGATGATGATGATGATGATGATGATGATGATGATGATGATGATGATGATGATGATGATGATGATGATGATGATGATGATGATGATGATGATGATGATGATGATGATGATGATGATGATGATGATGATGATGATGATGATGATGATGATGATGATGATGATGATGATGATGATAATGATGATGATGATGATGATTTAATTTTAATTTTAATTTTAATTTTAATTTTAATTTTAATTTTAATTTTAATTTTAATTTTAATTTTAATTTTAATTTTAATTTTAATTTTAATTTTAATTTTAATTTTAATTTTAATTTTAATTTTAATTTTAATTTTAATTTTAATTTTAATTTTAATTTTAATTTTAATTTAATTTTAATTTTAATTTTAATTTTAATTTTAATTTTAATTTTAATTTTAATTTAATTTTAATTTTAATTTTAATTTTAATTTAATTTTAATTTTAATTTTAATTTTAATTTTAATTTAATTTTAATTTTAATTTTAATTTTAATTTTAATTTTAATTTTAATTTTAATTTTAATTTTAATTTTAATTTAATTTTAATTTTAATTTTAATTTTAATTTTAATTTTAATTTTAATTTTAATTTTAATTTTAATTTTAATTTTAATTTTAATTTTAATTTAATTTTAATTTTAATTTTAATTTTAATTTTAATTTTAATTTTAATTTTAATTTTAATTTTAATTTTAATTTTAATTTTAATTTTAATTTTAATTTTAATTTTAATTTTAATTTTAATTTTAATTTTAATTTTAATTTATTTTAATTTTAATTTTAATTTTAATTTTAATTTTAATTTTAATTTTAATTTTAATTTTAATTTTAATTTTAATTTTAATTTTAATTTTAATTTTAATTTTAATTTTAATTTTAATTTTAATTTTAATTTTAATTTTAATTTTAATTTTAATTTTAATTTTAATTTTAATTTTAATTTTAATTTTAATTTTAATTTTAATTTTAATTTTAATTTTAATTTTAATTTTAATTTTAATTTTAATTTAATTTTAATTTTAATTTTAATTTTAATTTTAATTTTAATTTTAATTTTAATTTTAATTTTAATTTTAATTTAATTTTAATTTTAATTTTAATTTTAATTTTAATTTTAATTTTAATTTTAATTTTAATTTTAATTTTAATTTTAATTTTAATTTTAATTTTAATTTTAATTTTAATTTTAATTTTAATTTTAATTTTAATTTTAATTTTAATTTTAATTTTAATTTTAATTTTAATTTTAATTTTAATTTTTTAATTTTAATTTTAATTTTAATTTTAATTTTAATTTTAATTTTAATTTTAATTTTAATTTTAATTTTAATTTTAATTTAATTTTAATTTTAATTTTAATTTTAATTTAATTTTAATTTTAATTTTAATTTTAATTTTAATTTTAATTTTAATTTTAATTTTAATTTTAATTTTAATTTTAATTTTAATTTTAATTTTAATTTTAATTTTAATTTTAATTTTAATTTTAATTTTAATTTTAATTTTAATTTTAATTTTAATTTAATTTTAATTTTAATTTTAATTTTAATTTTAATTTTAATTTTAATTTTAATTTAATTTTAATTTTAATTTTAATTTTAATTTTAATTTTAATTTTAATTTTAATTTTAATTTTAATTTTAATTTTAATTTTAATTTTAATTTTAATTTTAATTTTAATTTTAATTTTAATTTTAATTTTAATTTTAATTTTAATTTTAATTTTAATTTTAATTTTAATTTTAATTTTAATTTTAATTTTAATTTTAATTTTAATTTTAATTTTAATTTTAATTTTAATTTAATTTTAATTTTAATTTTAATTTTAATTTTAATTTTAATTTTAATTTTAATTTTAATTTTAATTTTAATTTTAATTTTAATTTTAATTTTAATTTTAATTTTAATTTTAATTTTAATTTTAATTTTAATTTTAATTTTAATTTTAATTTTAATTTTAATTTTAATTTTAATTTTAATTTTAATTTTAATTTTAATTTTAATTTTAATTTTAATTTTAATTTTAATTTTAATTTTAATTTTAATTTTAATTTTAATTTTAATTTTAATTTTAATTTTAATTTTAATTTTAATTTTAATTTTAATTTTAATTTTAATTTTAATTTTAATTTTATTTTAATTTTAATTTTAATTTTAATTTTAATTTTAATTTTAATTTTAATTTTAATTTTAATTTTAATTTTAATTTTAATTTTAATTTTAATTTTAATTTTAATTTTAATTTTAATTTTAATTTTAATTTTAATTTTAATTTTAATTTTAATTTTAATTTAATTTTAATTTTAATTTTAATTTTAATTTTAATTTTAATTTTAATTTTAATTTTAATTTTAATTTTAATTTTAATTTTAATTTAATTTTAATTTTAATTTTAATTTTAATTTTAATTTTAATTTTAATTTTAATTTTAATTTTAATTTTAATTTTAATTTAATTTTAATTTTAATTTTAATTTTAATTTTAATTTAATTTTAATTTTAATTTTAATTTTAATTTTAATTTTAATTTTAATTTTAATTTTAATTTTAATTTTAATTTTAATTTTAATTTTAATTTTAATTTTAATTTTAATTTTAATTTTAATTTTAATTTTAATTTTAATTTTAATTTTAATTTTAATTAATTTTAATTTTAATTTTAATTTTAATTTTAATTTAA